>WBNO01030140.1:95888-239183 GCA_013400575.1 Peucedramus taeniatus
CCTCAAGGCAGCCACACACAAGCCAGGAGCAGCCTTGCAGCTGAATATCTGGGACAGTCCCTGTGTTCTACCCCAGCCAAATATTTCCTACTTTGTGAAGATAAAGCCTTTCAGCAGGACATGGTGGTTGGTGGTAGTGTCACACTGCAGGGGCTGACTGGGTTCTCAAACAATCCTTCTTCAGAGAACATTTTAATTTTTATCTAATAAGGAATGAAGCCTCAAGTTGAAAGGACTTCTTAGAGCCCATGTACACATGAGAAGGCTGCAAAGTCTGTCAGCACAAATACCCCAGATTACTGTTTCCTTGTGTTGAAAGAAAGCTACTGAGAAAAGGACATAATTGCATCTGAATTCTGAAAAGAAAAAAGGAAGCAAAGTGTCCACTGACACTAAATTTTTCTGGGAAACTATTTCTGAATAGAGAGGTCTGAAATGAGAGTGAGAATATTCTAAGACTGTCGCATGTATCATCCCCCCAGGAGTCAGCAACACATCATGGCCTGTGAAACTGCAGGTTTTGGAAATAACTTGTTCACCATGGGCATGCTCAGAGGCCTCTTAGCCTGGTCACTGGTGGCTTGATGTGCAACTCAACATCAGTTCTTCAGCCACTGTAGGCTTGAAAATTTAATGTGTTAATCTTCACAAACCCTTTGGATCATAGATAAAAATTATATCCATTACCCAGGGAAGAACCTACAGCAATGAGTCAGAGGGTACTGCAGGAAAACTAGAATAAAATGGCCTAAGAAAATGTCAGCTTTGTGCCTTAACATTGTTTCAGAGTTTATACCCCCCCTAAGACAGGCAAGATGTAACCTGGCCTGTTGGGTGATGGGTTCTCCTCCCTGTTTGATCAATTTTCCCAAATTCTTCCCCTTCCCTTATAGAAGACTTGAGCACTTCTTCCTCCACCTCCTTGGTGCTTTTGCACTAAGTGGTGGAAATCAGTAATGGAGCTCTGTGTGACATGTCTTCAACCTTTGTGGAATTTCCCATTCACTCCAGTGGATTGGGGCTTTTTTGGCCCAAATCTAGATGCAAAATGTCCTTAATGTAAAATTTCCCAAGCAACTGCAGAACCCCTGGAGCAGTGTCTAATTTTAAAGTAGTCAAGACAGTTTCTTTGGATTCTTTTGTCATGTAAGCACAATAGGGAATGTTTCAGGGCCAGATTCCAAGTGTTTAGTAAAGGAAAATTATTCCAGACTCAACAGGAAATATACTTGCCTGACACCTTCTAGGATATTAATTCCTGACAACATGTGAGATACATGAGAACCTTAATCTTAGAATTTTTTCCTCTTGTAGTTTTAGCTGCTTGGCATACTTATTCACACATTCCCCAGCTGGACTGCACTTAACCCAATTAAAAACATAGACTGGGAGAAATTTTGACCTTGTCTTCCTTCCCATATAGACAGTGTAATACCTCATTACATTAAAAAGTACCATCAACAAGTTTTACACAGTGTAATATTAGAAATTGTGTTTATGAGCACTGTGCTTCAATGGGAATACAGCCTGAGTGAAGTGTGTTCTGCTTGCCTCCTGCACAGTCCTTAACTTTCCTAAAGCCTTGTGCTGAGGTGGGGGCACAGAAAAGCTAAACCCCACAATCAACAAGCAAAACAATTACAGGAGGTACTTTGATAAACAGCCAAGGCATTTGTCAAACCTGGTGTCTGTAATAGTCTGAGGCAAGGAAATGGAAATGGAAATACATCTCACATTTGAGAATTATCACAGTGAAAACTTCCAGAACATGAAGCAGCACTTCCAATAAGCGTTTTGACAGTTCTGCTAGAGAGGAACTGCAGGAGAAAAGTGTAAGGTTGCCATTTTGGCCAGAAGTTGCTGATAAGATTGAGCACCCTTGTTCTTTGGAGGGCTGTTCATACCAGCAGGAAGGCCCAAATCAGCTGAAGTGCTGTGTTAAGCTGGTCAGTTGGCAGCCTCACAGAAAAGACTGGCTGGAAAGCAAGAACAAAATTTTGTGAAAATGATCAGCTTTTGACATTTCTCTTTCTTGTTCTAGAGAAGGCTTCCCAGACATTATAGGTAAAAATATATACCAAGAGAATTACCATAGCTGGTGCCCAGACCTGGAGGGGACTAACAGGGGTAAATGGTCCTGACAGGTGGTTTTAAGAATCCACAGCAAGAATAATGGTTTAAATGCCTTCTCTGATTGACTTGGATTTGATCTCCCAGATGATAGCTCATCCCCAAGCTTTGTTGTCCAGGAGGCAAGCAGGCAAACTCCTGGTTTGAGTTGTCTCACATTACATAAAAATGAAATATTAAAGCAGGACCACAAAGGGGCTAATTATGTTTCCTGGAGAACATCTTCTTCCAGATAGATGTCTCCAAAACAAACTCTTGCCTGGTCTAAGGGATTTTTGTACTGTCTTTCTTTGCTGTCCTGAGTCACTCTCTAAGTTTGATCATGAATTGTGTCCTATACCTGTTCATGCCTCCTGATGATTACAGGGAGTGAAGGCTCAATTTCCACAAACCAATGATTGAATCAGATGATGACAAACACAAGCAGTATTTATTGAGTTAGATGATCCTTTATTACATAAAACAATGTTCCAACCATTATCTATAATCTCATTATGACTTATTATAACCTTGTAACAACACAAATAGTATCCCACCTAACGTGCACACCATGAGAACATGTGCAGCTCCAGCAAAGCCCTGCTGGCACATCTGCACACCAGCTGCCCTGTGATGACAGAATCACCACTGTCCTTCAGCCTCCTCCTGTGGCAACACCAAGGAAGTCATGTTCCCAGCAACTAGGGAGGTTATCTGGGCTCATGTCCTTCCCTTCCCTTCCCTTCCCTTCCCTTCCCTTCCCTGAAACTTCCCTGAAACTTCCCTGAAACTTCCCTGAAACTTCCCTGAAACTTCCCTGAAACTTCCCTGAAACTTCCCTGAAACTTCCCTGAAACTTCCCTGCCCAGCAGTCAAGTGTCTTGATTGGTCTTCTTGGGCTTTTGTCCTATACATTTTTTTTTTTTGTCCAGAAAAACTGATCAACTGTCATTCATGTTTCTGTCAGTGATTTCCTGCCTAGGTGACACATAGATCACCAGACAGGTATTTGTATGTTCATGCCACAATGTTATCTATGTTTCCATCAGTCTAAAGCAAGCTATTTAATTTTTTCTGTTAGTTTCAACCAAGATCTATTAAGCTTCAAGTAATTTCTCTTTCCTATATCAGACAACTTTAAGTTACAGTTTTCATTTTACTCCATCTTTGGCAGATTTCACACAATAAGGGAAGGTCTTGCATACTTCTTAAGCTAATGAACTAAGATATTTCTGAACAAAATTAAAAAGAAGAAAAAAAATATCAAGGGGAAAGAAAGTTGTTGAAAATTTCCCAGTGAACATTCTTGTGGCACTTCTATCACAACTGGAATACAAGGCTCCTCATAATTTCTTGCATAAGTACACTCAGAACCAAATCAATCCCAGCTGGTTTCAGGACCAAGAGAGGTGCTGCACTACCTAGGCCTCATAGAAAGTTTCCCACTTTCTTACACTGTCCTTAGGTGCACTGTGGACAAAGCCAAGTAAGGCTTAGCAGCATCACCTTCCCTGCTCTACCACCAATCAGCAGAGCTTGAAGGCTCAGTCTTTGACTACCATGATCCAGATACCCTCCAGCTTCCACCTGAGGAAAGCCTGAATGACTCAAAGGGCCAATGTAAAAACCAGATGAGCAATGAACTAAAATCAGTGCAACCAGGGGGAGGAATCTCAGGTGGTTGCAGCCAGCTGGGCTTCCCTGACAGAAACCAAAGCTTTGTGAGGCCATTGTTAACATCCTATTTAAATCTCTCAGCAGGGAGAGGAACAGGACTGATGATCAACCTAGTTGGCTCAGAGTGAGTCATGACTCTACCATTTGTCTTGCTCACTGTATTTCTCCTCCTCTGTCCCCTCTTTATCCACATTTCTTAATCTTATTAAGCTTCTCACATACCTGCTGTTACATCATTTGAGCCAAACATTCCTGATAGTTTCCCCTCATGTCTTGCCTGACCAATCCATGGATATGAAACTTTCACAAACCTATGAAGCAGAAACATGGATTCAGTGTGGAGGTATTTTTGCTCCTACAGGGGAAGTGGACTATCTGGGGATGTAACAGATGTGTTTTAAATGTTTGTGGTACTGTTAAGTGCAGCTGTTTCCCAGAAAAGATGAATCAGATGTCTCCTTAAAAAATGCCATGGTACTTCTAAGGTACTTCCCACAAAGCTTTTGATAATTTAATGGGAATTTTTTATAACATCTAGCTATTTTCAATACTATTCATCAAATAAAAGATAGATATGTTCATCTGATTAAGTAAATTTGTAACCAGTATGATCAATTTCTTACCAGCATACATACCTACTTTATATCTAGATACTTCAAAAGGTGAGCAGTCAGCTCCACTGATCAAATATGAGGATGAACCTCAGCCTTTTTGCTTATCTAGTTTTCTTACTTCAGTCAGGCACAGTATAAGAGCTTCTGATCATTGCCCTGCTCTCATCTTCCAGTTCAGGCTGCTGATGTGACAGACAGATGTTTGGACTGTTCAGTTTGGATGAAGAAGTTGAAAGCAAAAATTCAGCTGAGAGCTGTTAGTCCAATGGATTTACTTCTAAGTGAGATGTGAAGAACCATCTGCTTTTGGAGCAGAGATTTACATGCTATCTCCAGCTGCTCCCCAACATCTGAGCTCTTCCCTGGCACTACATGGCACTACATAGTGCTGCTCTCCCCTTTGTAAGCAGGTCAGTCCTTAGGATCCACTGACACTGCCATGAAATTTCAGCTGGCCAAAGCATAGCACAGTTGCAGCTTTGAAAAGTAAGACAGCTCTGTATAAGTCATAAAGAAATAATTATATATGCAAGAGGTATAAACAAAAATTTACAAGAAATTGATTTAGAGACAATTTTAAAAAATCAGGCAAATGCTCAAAGACAGGAGCTGTATCCACAACATATTCTCAGACTTCTTCACAGGAGCTAGATTATGTACTTCCTCTCTAAAAGTCTTTGGAAACTTCCTGGTATTAGATCTACTTTTCCACAATGAAATCACCTTACAAAAAATACAGATTGGTTAATTCCTGAGGTTGTGAAATGCCAAAAGGTTTTGTGAAATAAGTAGCATGGATTTTCATGTTCTTTATCTAGTTTTCTAGGTGAATTTCATTTTCCTTTTTCCTGTGGAGCTGGACTGTGATGTCCTTTAGGTCTAATAGGAGGTTTTTGATAGAAGTATCTTTGTCAGATTCCTTTGTTCAGACCATTTACTTTGTTATTCAGCTGGGTTTTCTTTTCTTTTTTTTCCCTCCCCTTTTTTAATTAATATGAAGCCCACTGCAACAAGAAAAGAAAGCTGATCTATTTTTCCTTCCCAACTGACACAGATCCAACAGAATTATTCCCTTGCAAATCCTCCTTCCATACCATGTTTTATTCATGATTTTACCAGTTCTCATTCTTTAATAGACCCAGCTCCATGTGTTTCTATTTGATCATATTGTGATTAAAAAAAAAAAAAATCCAGCATCTGTTTCCTTTTGCTTCCTCATCATCATCCTTCATCAGCTACTACATCCCATACCATAGTTCTGCTACCACCATTTTTTTCTGTCCTTTCAGTTTTTTTTGTCTCACTTAATGTGTTGATTGGGACCTGCTGACAGGTGATGGTGAGGTTGCTACGCCACTGTGTCTTGTAACTGTGGCTGATTAACTGAACATTTCCCAGCTTGGTCCTGCATGGCCTTTCTGTAAATGGAAATTAAATTATTCTTTAATTATAACTAGTATTTCATGCTATAAAGCACCAGACACTCTTTCTGTCTCTTTGCAATAATCCAAATTACATGCCACTGTTGCGGTACCAGGGTCCTGAGTGTACTGGGACAGACTGTTTGTTTAGGTATTTCCAGTTTGGAGTGAAGAGTCCTGCTTGCTAATGTTAAGTACATGCCATGAACAGTATATTGAAACAACACAAACATGACCAGATGAGGAAATAATGCTCTAATATAACTGATCATTAAGTAGAAATAAAAGTGCTGAAAATGGCTCACGGTACAGGACACAAAATGAAATCCTACAGCAGTGAAGCTTCTCAGAGCTTTGCCCACTCCCCTACTCTTCCATTCTTCTATGAAAATGCTGCCATTTAAAATGTTTCCACACAGGCAATTTCTCTTGATTTTAAGGATTGCACTTCATGATGTGAGGAGCAGTCAGAGAACTGGAATCAGAGTGTCAGAATTTGATTCTACCCTCTTTTAGTTTAAGACAATTACTCCCTGTCCTACTGCTACAAGTCCCAAGTACTGCTAAAGCAATCCTTGGGAAGATGATGGATAAAATCCTCCTGGTAATTATATCCAAACATATGAAGCACACTGTGATTGTGAGTAGTCAGCATGGATTTTTGAAGGGGAAGTAATGTATAATCAAGCTAATATCTTTCTATAATGAGATGGCTGGTTCAGTGGATGTTCACCTTGACTGTAGCAGAGGTTTCAATGCTGTCTTTTGTAATGTCCTCATAGATAAACTGATCAAGTAAGGAGAAGATAGACAGGGAGGTGGACTGAACTCTGGCTGAACTGCTGTGTGTAAAGTGCTGTGGCCAGTGGCACAAAAGCAAGCTGGAGGCCAGTCACTACTGAAGTAGCCTGAGGAATTGATATGGAGGCCAGTGGAGTTCAACACCTTTATTAATTACCTGGATGATGGGACAGAATGCACCATTTGCAAGTTTGGAGCTGGTAAAAACCTGGGAAGAGAGACTGATAGTCCAGAGGGCTGCATTGTCTTCAGATGGATCCAGTGAGGCTGAAGATGCAGCCAGGAACCTCATCAAATACAACAAAGGGAAACGTGAAGTGCTTCCAGTCCAAGCAAGGCAAGGGAGGTGATTCTTCCCCTCTACTCAGCCCATCAGGAATGCTGTGTCCAGTGCTAGGCTGCCCAGTAGAGGAGAATATGGAAATACTGGAGGAGGTTCAGAGAATGTCCATCAAGATGGTTTTTGGAGCATATGACATACAAGGAGAGGCTGGGAAAGAAGGCTCAGGGGGGAAAATTATCCATGTGTATAAATATGTGTAATCCAGATCCTTTTCAGTAGTGCCTAGTGAGGAGGCAAGAGGCAATGGGCACAAACTCAAATGAAATGCAGGAAATACCGTTTAAACATAAGAAAGAAAACACTTTTTCATTGGGAGGGTGCTCACACACTGGAACAGGTTTCTCAGAGTGGCTATGGAGTCTGCACCCTTGGAGACACTTGAAACACATCTGGACATAGGCCCAGTTTGTGTGTGCTGACCCTGGTTTGAGAAAGGTGAGGTGGAGCTGCATGATGTTTACAGGTCCCTTTCAATCTCAGCAATTCTATGGAAATTCCCTCTCTTACCCTAAGCTCCAAAGCATTTTTTTTACAGAGTGTGAAGGAGTTCTGACTTACTTAAAAGCCTCTCAAAGCCATTGTCTCTGTAAGAAAAGAAAGCTCCAGTCTAAGTACCTTCAGGCAGTCCTAGCCTACAGACAGAAGCAAGTATTCAGGTGCCTGCTGTTTCCTGGGCAAAGGGTCTGCTACCTTAGGGATAAAAAAGAGAAAAAACCCACACTAACTAATATCTCTTAGTGGAGAAGGCCTTAAGGCTGTTGTTTGCTGCCCTGACAGGCAGTTAAACTTTGTTGATTTCCTGAGGCTTGCCCTGGAATGGTCATGACTTTAAATGTCCTAAGCTGCCATGAAGGTTAAAGATTGTCTGCCTGCTTGTCTTCTGGCTTTTTTTTTTTTTTTTAAGCCATGTCTTAGGTTTCAGACAAGAGTGTCAATAAAAAGAACATAGCATGAGATCTTCTCCAAGATCTCTGGAAAAGATGTTCCTGCTCTTTTCTGAGGTTCCTCTCTTATGGTCTGTGTGGGCACTTTTAATTTGTTTCCTTGTTGCAGATGTCTGCCAGTTCTCTGCACTCAGCCCCTGAACTTTTTGACTTTTTCCACTTAAACTAAAAAGAATGGGAGTGTCCCTCTTGGGGGGAAAAAAACTAAAAGCTCTGAGAGTCCACTTTTCTGTCTTTATTAAGTTGCAGCCAAAGCTTTTAAACACAACTTGTGGAAAACCTTTGGGTGTTGTTTTTTTTTTTTTTTGTTTTGGTGTTTTTTTTTTTTTTTTTTTTTTTTTTTTTTTTTTTTTTTTTTTTTTTGGTCAATTGCTTCATACCTGAAAAGGTTTCTCTGTTAATAACTCCTGTGAGGAACCCACAGACCACCCACTGCTGCTCCAAAGCAATGAATCCTAGGAGAGGGGAGCATCCTCCAGCACCTGGTCTCACTGTGATAAAATTGTTTGAGGAAACACTCAATGTGAGCTTTGGTAAGGAGAATTTCAGAAGAAGGAGAGGAAGACGAATTAAAAATGTATAAAACCTGTGAACCCAAAATGTTTGGGTTCACTGTTTACTGTCATTAAGATGTGTACTATTTACAGCTTAAATTCTCACATCCAGGAATTTGTTTGATTACAATTACAGGCTTAACAATTTTTCTGTGCAGAAATCATTCAGAGTATTCTATAATAATGATTTCATAATGCTACTGAATTTAAATTATCTCAAATAATCTTGTTCATGCTTTTCTGTAAGGTAGACCTGGTAAGAGCCATAAACATTTTACTGACTCAAAAAAGTTAGGAGAGTGAAATGCAACAGTAAATTCAAGGTGATGGAACATGTTTGCAGCAGAGTAAGTAATTTGACTTTTCTGTTTACTCTGTGAGGATGTATGTGCTTCCAAATGTCAAATTATAGCTAGAAAAAGTCTGTGAGATTTATTGTATTGCACCTGACCAGGGTTCATCCAACTGCATGTGGTGCCTTCTAATTTGATGCATGAAATTAATGAAACAGAAACAAGGTCATCTCAAATAAAAAAGACTCATCTTCTGTGTACAGAAAAGAATGCTGTATCTAATCTAAAAAGTAGAATTGCTAGCAAGGGCTGGAGCCTGAAAGTATGTGTAGGCAAGGAAGAGACTGCAATTAGCTGGAGGGGAAAGCAGTAATAAAAAATTAAAAGGCAAACCAAACTTTTTTAATGCTTTCAAGTGATTACTATAACAATCTGTAAATGATCAGCATGATGTTTGCACCATTAACAAAACACATAATTCCAGTTCTGTAATGTTAAACATAGTGCCAAGGAAGACAATTTTTTGCCAAACTTTCTATAACACCTGGTGTTAGGAAAATATGCTTTCTATTTCTCTGCTCTTTTATTAAAGAAGACATTGCTGGTCTCATTCTCCTGAAAGTATGCCATCCTTTCAGCTCTGCATGAGCATTGCATCCCTTCAGGAAGAAATACTCAGTACATATAGCAAACACCATCACTAATCCTGCATTTCCTCTAAACCAGCAAGATGACCTCAAGGTGACTCCCATTCCACTGGCTATGAAAACCCCCTCACTGGTGCCAGGATGTGTGACCTTGAGTCCTACTGAGGTGTAAGTACTCATGCACAGTTAATTTTGTTTGGTTTAACTCATCTCACTGGACAAGGGCACGTGACACTCATATGAAGCAGGCCCTGATCTAACTGCTGGCCTAAATTCAGCACTCAGAAACACAAAAGTTCAGAACAACACCTCTTCATTTATTCATGTGTCCTCATCATTCTGCTCTGAGCCAGAACCAAAATCTGTGCTCTTAAGGAACTAATATTCTTAGTATCCTATTTTTACATAACCATTTTCAGCAGCATACCTTCAAACACTACCTAAAGTAGTTCAGGTCTACCAGGACCTCTTCTAGATGCAGAAATACATATCTGTGGGCAGGAAATTATGTGCATAAGATCTCACAGTTACAGAATCTTGTGGAAGCCACTACTCTCTAACCAGAAATCTCCATAATACTATTCCACAACACAGTTGTGGTAGGCTGACCATGGCCAGCTGCCAGCTGCCCACCCAGACACTCTCTCACTCCCCCTCCTTGACAGGCCAGATGAAGAAAATAGGATGGAAAAAGTCTTGGGTGGAGATAAAGACAGGGATATCCCTCAGCAGTTAACATCATGGGCAGAACAGACATGACCTGGGGAAAAGAAATTTATTCTATTGCAAATTAAAATAATTTTTGACAGTGAGAAACCACAAGCCCCTGCTGAATTTTAATTCTTCATTCTTGACTCCTCTCCCTTCAAGGGGAGACAGATCTGTACTTTATGTCTCTGCTGTCAGACAGTCACTGTGTTTTGGCTGAGGAAGCCCTGAGGCACAAACAGCCCTGTCTGCTTCAGGGCCAGATCCAGATTTCCAAACAGAAGCTCTTCCCTACTGAAACCTACATTTGAAATAAAGGCTGATGGTATAACTTCTTGTTAGGATAACAGCAACCTTTGCACCCTGGATTTGTTTTGTAATGGGAATGCCACAGCTGTTGGACTGAGGGATCCAGGGATTTCTGACTTGGCCATCCATAGGTGAGGCTGCTGCCATTGCAGCCTGTAGGTCCAGGAAATAACAAGGATGAGCAGGTGTCAAAGATGTCAACCTACACTGAGCAGATAAGAGGCCAGGCATGATAACAAAGAGCAGGATTTTAGCCTATACCCACACAGAAACCAACAGCACTCACACAGGCATGAGAAACACAGATGTCTTTATCCTGTTCCTCCTTTTCAGATGACCAACTCTGAGGGTCACTAATAGACACACACACTTTTAAATCTCTAGTGCCTCAGTGCAAACCCCAGGTTCCTTACTCAGCCACCAGCTGTAAGCTTGGGTCTTTTCAGGTGTGAGCTGCCCAGTTCAGCTTGAAGTTCATATGTGAGTCACATGGAAAGTGAGGTCACACCCTCAGTAAATTTGAAGATGCCACCAAGCTGACAGTGCCATTGACACACCTGAGGGACAGGATGCCATCCAGAGGGACCTGGACAAGCTGGAGAAGTGGCTCCATGTGAACGTCCTGAGGTTTAACAAGACCAAGTAGAAGGTGCTGTGCCTGGGTCCAGGCAATGCCCAGTATCAATCCAGGCTGGGGGAGGATGAACAGATGAGGAGCAGCCCTGCCCAGAAGGAACTGAATGAGAGGCTAGACATGAGCTGGCAATGTGCAATCACAGCCCAGAAACAAATCCAGAGCACTTTGGGCAGCAGGTGAGGAGGGATTCTGCCCCTCTGCTCTGCTCAGACCCCACCTGCAGAGCTGCATCCATCTCTGGGATCCACAGCACCTGCTGGAGCAGTCCAGGAGCAGGGCCATGCAGGTGATCAGAAGGCTGTAACACCTTTCATAGGGAGATTGTCTGAGGTCTCTGGGGATATCTTGTTGCAGCTTCCAGTGCCTAAAGGGGGTTTATAAAAAAGATGGGGTTAGAGTTTTTAGCAGGCCCTGTTGTGATAGAACAAGAGGTAAAGGCTTTAAACTGAAAAAAGGGCAGACTCAGACTAGTTATAGGAAGAAATTTTTTTACAATGAGGCTGTTAAAACACTAGATCAGGTTGCCAATAGACTTATCCCTAGAAACATTCATGGCCATGTTTAATAGGGTTTTAGCAACACTATTGGAAAGTATGCCAGTCTGTGGCAGAAGGGTTGGATTAGCTGATTTTTACAGATCTCTTCCAACCCAAACTATTCTGTGATGGTATGAAAATGAGAATAGGATTCAATGAGAAGAAAGCACACACTGCATTTCTCAATTTGCCATGCTTGTTCCACCCCAGTCTACTTTGATCCCTCCCTTTCTCACATTTAGCCCTTCCTCTAAATGTGCCATAATAATTTTCATGTGTCCTCAAGATTCCCTCAAAGCATTCTATAAGCAGCTTTACACAGCCCTACAAGTTTCATCAACTATCCCATAATCAGTTTTCTTTTTCCTGTGGTGCATGTGGGGAACTGATTTCCTCCCTTCTTGATCAGCTACAAAATTCTGGTTGACCCCTCTAAAGGGTCATTTGCTCAATGGCCCCTCAGCTAATGACCTGGAGGCTCAGGCTTTTGCTGGTGTCTATTATCTTGTTTTCCTTAGGGTTTGTGTATTTAGGTGTTTAATTTATTCTTTTTCCTGCCTCTTATCTGTGTCTGTTATCTTTGTCTCTTATGCTGGTAGCTGTTAACCAGATGTCCTTAGATTCTACGTATCTTTGCGTCAGTCAGGGCTTGGATTAAAGAGTTGGAATTAAAGACAGAAAGTGCAGAACAGACTTCAGCATGCTAAAGGCTTCTGCTCCAGGGGCTCAGCTCAACATCTGAATCCTGAATTTCAGTTTACAAGAGGTGTCAAGCCTCCTTCCTCTCTGTGTTTACCACTTATTTATAAACATCACGGGAAAGACCAAGGCTATGTGGAAATGAATGTGCTGTGAATTTGGCCTGCTATGAGCTGTAGAAATTTAAGTAAAAGCTAGTCCTGATCTCATGGCATTGACAACAAAATTACACAATAACAAAATAATAGTATTTCTGCTTTATGGCTAAAGGTCTGGGACACAGACACTGAATGGCTAATCCTAAATCACACAGGAATTCTGTGACAGACTGAGCATTGGACTTTTCTTCCTTCCTCATCTCAACCTAGTGATGTAGACACATCGAAAAATCACAAAATTCACCTTTGGAACTTTTACCAAATACATAGGTACCAAGCTAAAAGATGAAATCAGTGTTCTTTTCAAGATGCTCATCAGCTTCCCTTAAGGCTTACCAAGATTTTGTTATTCTTCCAGAGTCCAAGGGGTCTTCAAAACTTCCATTCACAGAAAAACCCTTCTCCTTGTTCCTAGAACAGACTTAGGAGTACTTTTGTATGACTTTATGCTCCAGTGAGAAGGTGTCACCCAACCCTAATTCAATAAGACAGATGGAAAACATCAGAGGAAAGAAATAAAGAGCACAACTGGAAAATCCTAATGTAGATTACACAGCCCAATTATGTGTTCCTTTCTCCTTAGATTCAGCTCATAGCACAATAAAAACTGTGGGTAAGAAAGCAAAATCCTAGTGGAAAAACAAAAGGCTTGGGAAGTCATTGTCAATAATTGTGATGCAGTCCACAGCCTACAGATGATTTTTTTTTCCGATTTCCATCCTATCAATGATTCCGTATAAACTTTGTGTGAAATATAAACGTTGCTGCTAATCTGCATTTTTGTTTTGTTGATTATAAAACATTAAAAAGCACAATAATAATTGATTACAGCACATTAAAAAGATGTTTAAAAAATGTTGGCAAACCGTTGCTTTGTTGCTAAGTGATTATTCCTGAATAGATGTTGGCAGAGCCAATGCAAACAGCAAACCTAGATTTGGCTTGAGTTTCTAAAATTCCCATTTCTTTACAAAAATAATTTTATTGTTGAAGAACTATTGGATAGAAAATTTTAATTTTAATGGTGCCTGGATTGTAGGTTTCTGAATTGGAAGTTGTTTTATCTGAAGAAGGGGAAGTGAGTCAGAAGGAAGGAGCAGCAGAGATAACATGATGAACAGACTGCAGCCTCCACTCCCTGTTGCCCTGTTCTTCTTAGGGTGATGAAGAAATCTTTGGGAATCAATTTTACCCAAGCACTAGAAATAGTAGAGAACTACAGTTACTCTTATGTTTTGACAATATAGTCGTTTTCATCTCTCTTTTTTAACCCAATCTTTTTTTTCAGTATTATCTTATTTTTTTAAATTATACAAATTTGGCACACTTGTTTTGGTGATGTTTGTAAAATCTATATAATCATAATATTTGGCACAATATATTTAAAGAGTGCATTCTCACTGATATGTGGAGGAAGGTTTCCCTTTCAAACTCCACAATAAAAATCCAAAATTTAACTGTATTTTATCAGGAGATAAATATTCAAATTAGAAATAATCTTTTCACAAAATTTAAAAATAATAAAAATATAATTTCTTAAGTCAATCAATTAATGCTACAATTTTGGTATCATACTCCTGAACAAAGTAAAAAAACGCACAAACAAAAAATCATTGTTTGTAAAGAAGGAATAGACATCTTGCAGGAAATATTTGATTGTTGCTTCATGTCCTAACTGCTGTTCTCATTTTTTGCAGGTGCAGGTGCTCCTATTATCACTTAGTAGTCATTTTATGGCTATAATTCTTTAGTTTATCCCATTAGGCATGGATAAGAACTGTTATCAACTCAGAGTCAGGCCCTAACTCAAATTTCAGGCATCTACATGTAGTTATCTCTAGTGGGTGACTAAGCTGCAGGTATCAAAAAATGAAAATGGAATCAATACCTCTAGTATGAAACCAGCTGGGAGATACTTTAGCCTGATTTGATCAATCTGTGTTTCAAAACCAGCCTCATTTTTTGAATGAAATGTTCCTTTTTGACTTTAAAGGAAGCTGAATCAAGACTCCCATTCTGTTTATAGACCAGAGCAGAGACCCTTCTCTTCAGACAGATCTTCTGAGTGCATTTACAGACCTGTAACAGAGTGGGGTGATTAAACTTGATTACATTTCCATACTTTAAAATCAAACTTGGAGTGTGCCCTGGTTTGAGACATCACTCCTTCAAAATAATTGTATCCAGGGCATTTATACACTGCCCTGAGAAGTGTAAGATATTCCCTTTCCTGTCCTTTTTTTTTCCCTTAGTGACAAATGACAAGGAGCCAGAGCCAAGCTGAGAAGAGCCAACACCTGTTTTTGCAGAATTTAGGACAGGCTCATCTTTTCTCCTCTGTTCCTCTCTGTTAAGGTGCAAAGTAACCATGAGCAGCACCAGCTCTCATCTAGCAGTGCTTTTACTCATTAACCCTGGGGTAAATAAATGGCTGCATGCTGACAAGGGTATGGGAAAATGAGGTCTTTCTTGATATTAAATCTTTATTTTTCAGCTTGAAAATGTTTTCCTTACCTGTCGACCCTTCTTAGTTTTCCAGTTACTCAAGGCAAAACAGTAAAATAAAGAATAAAAAATGCCATTTCTCTGTTGCTTGGGGAAATTTAAAACCCAGCTTAATTCTGGAGCTGTGGTTCATGTCCAGAGCTCTTTGATAATAGAGTCTATAACCGAGGGAATTGCTTAATTCTGTTCAGTTTGCTCATCTCCACTCACACTCATAATGAGTTCCTGAATAAATTAAATGATAATTAATTGTGTGACATTTCAGACCACGTGTTGTGGATTTTAGAGTTAAGATTTCCTGATGGAATCCAATCCATGGGTTTAGTTTCTCCTTGTTTACTATAACAGTTTTCCAAGCTTTTTTCATACTGAAGAGCTTGCAATGTGGTTCCATGCATAATAATCAGATCAGGGTAAGGTTACATAACAAGAAAGAACTTCACTTTCATCCTCTCTTGGTAATAGATGAGCAAGTAAGACAGGAAATCAGTCTGCTTTCAAACAGGGTATATTAAAAAATTTATGATGCAACGATATCTTGTACTCCCTGGGTTTAGAGGAAAAAGCGTGGTTTGATAAAGAGGCATCCTACACCCAAAGCAAAATGGTAACACAATTGCAAGTGTACAACATGAAAAAGAACCAGTGACAATAGCAGCCCTGCAATTAATCATTCTGTTGAGGACAGCTATTTATCAAGAGATGAATCCCTCAGCAACTATGGCTCACATGGCTTGAACTTAAAGAACCCTGAATGATCCTTGAAGGATAAAGGAAATGTTAAATTTTCACATAACTAACACAGCCATTGCTTTCCTGGGTCAGAAGAAAAATATGTGACTACCATTTAGGCCATGATGGTTCAGCTTGTGCTTGTTGCAACAAATCACAGAAGAAACAACAGGACAATAAAGAAGGAAGGTTTCTCTCAGCTTCCCTCCAATTCTCTAAATACAAGTGTCCCAAGGAGGAATGACTCTTCCTGGAGACGAGGACCTGGTTGCAGCCCTTCTAACAGTGGTCTTGTGCTGGTTTTGACATGGATAGAGATCATTTCTGGGACACCCCAGACCATAAAGCACCATGTTCAACATAAAAAGCTGGGGGAAGAAGGAAAGGGGGATGTTCATAGTGATGGCATTTGTCTTCCCAAGTTGTGGTTGGGTGTAATGGAGCCCTGAACAACTGCCTGCCCTTGGGAAATGATGAATTAATTCCTTGTGTTGCTTTGCTTGTGTGCACAGATTTTGTTTTACCTATTGAACTTAACCCATGAGTTTTCTCCCTTTTATTCCTCTGATTCTTTCTCTATCCCTCTCCAGGCAGCGAGTGTCTGTGTAGGGCTGGGCTGCTGCTGGAGTTAAACCACAGCGGGCTTTCTTCACCTGCCTTTGCACAGGGCCCTTGCAGAGCAGTCTTAAGGCAAAGAAGAGACATTCCCAGGACATTCACCTCTTTCCAGGTGGGCAGGAGGTGGATTAACAGGCATGGAGCCCAACTCACCTTCTCAGAACCAGCCCTAAGCTTCCTACAAATGAGAAGCATCGAGGGAGGGCTACAGAAGGTGCTGCCTGAGACAACCTTCCTGGCAGAGGTGGTAGCTCAAAGTCAGCACCAGCCCTGATGATTGGAGCTTCCTGTACTGCTGATATTACTGAGGGGAGTCTCTCGTGTGTGGGTAATTGTGTGGGCACAGTTTCCCACTGAGGAGGGGCAGTGTGGAAATTCTTGTGGTGCCAGCACATCCATTTCTGCATCTGGTATTCAGGACACTCGTTCCCCTGGCTTCAATGAGGGAAAGAAGACACACTGTGTGTTGAGGGAAGTTTGCCCTGCTGGCATTCTAGCTCTCCATCTGTTCTGCAGGCAGACTGAAAACTTCGATGTCAAGAGCAGTGACATTAACAAAAAGTGTACTTTTTCCTCTCTTTTTTCAAAAAAAAACCCCATAAAATTAAGAGAATCAGTAAGAAGTGGATAAAAGTGCATAACTTTCCACAGGCGCTTCTCCTCTGAAGACAGAAAACAGTCTGGGTGGATGCTGAGTTGAAAGAATTCAAGAGTGAATATGTCAGTTAACAGTGATTCAGCTTGAATGATGCCTTCCCAGAGGAAGGAGGTAACTCATAAAACTTTCCTTCTGGAAGCTCTCAGATTCCAGCTAATTAATTGCAGTGAGGTATCTTTTAAACTAGAGGTGTGCCAAGGCAGATCCAGTTGCTTCTGAATCACTGTTGCCAAGACTTTTTATTATTACTTTAAAAACTATCTCCAACATATATCAATGCAAAAATCTTTGGCAGTATTAAGATAAAGTAGAAATGCAGCAGTTTATTTATAAGAAATAGTATCTCAATAAAGATGGGGAAGGAGGACAGAAAACCACAGCTTGCTATGAAGCTTTTGAACTTGAACACCTTGGATAAAGGTCTATACCTTGCAGGCTCAGGGGCTGGTGAGCACTGCAGCTGCTTTGCCAGGTGAACAGTTTGGGGAGAACACCTCATCCCCCTCTTTAAATCTATCCCTGTACAGGTGTTCAGGGCCTTCCTCCCTACAACCATACTGACCTGGCTAGGGCAGTGCTGTTTTTTCCTGCACCTACTTTCCTTGACATGACACCCCATGTGCTGGGATTTGTCCTCTAGTGAAAGTTCTTGCTTTTTTTGTGTACTCCTGGGGTTTTGCAATGCAGCCTGGGAACAAGAGTCCATTGACTGAGCAGGAGGGAGCTCTGTGGGCTCCAGGAGTCACGCTGGGGCTGAGATGCTACTCCAAAGATCATTGGAGTCTCTTTCCATGCAAAATGCAAACTGATGTGTTTGACTTTGCTCTCTCATGGCAATTCCCCCAAATGCATCAGCTGACTTGTGCTTATTACAAAGTAAATAAAGAAATTCTCCACAATAACCTTCAGCTTTATTCCTGATCACAAAGCTGGCATAGGTGGGACACACTGTTATACCTAAACTAATAAATAAAGATAATCTCATTACAGTTTATTAATTCCAGTTAAGAAAGCTGTATAGACAAGGACATTCACTTTTTAACTGGTAATAGCAGGTGATGACAAAACCCTCACAGAGAATCCTGCCAAAGCAAACAAAAGTCTATATTGCTGTTTGTTTCTTTTTGTTTCTCACTGCTATTTTAACTTATGATAAGATCACAGCTTTTTTCATGAGGGCTAGATTGACCTAGATTAACCCTTTCCAGATTTCTGAATCATATAGAGGACGTTCAAATACGAGGGTGACAGCTAACCTCAGCAAAACCTTGATGCACACCTTGTAATTCATCTGCAATACTGAGACATGAACAGGAAAGATTGAAGTCTGTGGCAAACAGTTTTGTTTTGACACTGTATTCCTCTCCAAAACAAGGAAAACTAAAGAAAAAAAAAGAGTATGCAATGACCTAAATAAGCTGTATTTTATTATGCTTAAACATGAAAAGCAAAGTGGAATGTCCATGTTTATATCCCTGAGCCCCACACAGCCACAGATGGAGGTTGCCACTTAGAATTTTTAAATGAACATTGTTCCCTAAAAAGTGCCGAGAAATAATAGGTACAGAAAACTTGCTCAACTATTAATGGTGTCACTCTGTTAGGAAGATGTAGGAAAAAGAGATAATAATGATTATCACAAAGTGGGAGAATGAGGTGGAAAAATAAACTACGATTTCAAAGCCATAAAAGCACTTGGGAGGCAGTTTTTCATCCACCTTTTTCTATGTCTGACTTTTGCACATAAGAGCAGAGAGCTCTCAATAGAAAGACAGTTTGAAAAGATTGATGAGAGCTAACAGGACCTGAATCTTCTTTTACAAATGACTGTGCATTTTGATTTAATATTCAGGCTTATTAAATGCAAAAGTGTAAAACTCACAGTTCTGATTCAAGACAGAGACCAGAAAAATGGTACTGCAAGAGGTCTGAGGCAGAGATTGTACAGCTGGGGGTGGTTACTCTGAGCCACACCAGGAACTCCCATGCTCACACTGTTTCTTGAGGTAGGTGCCTTCCTGGGGGACATCTAAAGGGGCTGCCTCACCTGCTGAACTACCAGAGTTCACAGGCCAAAAATAGTCCTGATTTACTTTAAACACCAGTTTATAATCTGCAGAGGTTTGGCAGCTGTTGCAAGAGCAGATGATGCAATTCTGCAGATTTATTTTAAAAAGGGGTCAAAATGACAACTGGGGTAAGGAAATACCACTAGTGTCCTGAGTTAAGATTAATTTCTTTATAAAAAGAGGACAGAATTTTGCCCTTATTCAAGGCACCTAAATGTGTGCTTGCATTAGAGATGTGCTTAAACTCCATTGATTATAATAGAGTTTAAAAGTATACTTAAATATTAGCATACATGTACGTGATTTCACAGAAGTTTGCAGTCTTGAGTCAGAGTCCAAGCTAAGACAACCAGCTCATCCTGAATTCATTGAAGACAAGAATAATTTTTTATTGTTACTGATAAAGAGCAGCACCAAATTTGTATGATGTAAATGCTGCATAAGCTGTCCCAAAAGTTTATTCCTCCCATGGGATATACATTTTTTTTATAAAGGATGAAGTCTGATATGCTACATAATCTGTCTACAATCATGATAATACAATGCTTTTCAAATAAAGCAAATGCTTAAGATTTTACTTAATTAGTAAGTTCTGAGTTTGAATATTGTCTCAGGGATCCCATGATCAGTGAATTACACTGTGGTGATAAATTTGCAGTAGATCTTTAGAGGTTTAAGCCATAGCACATGACAACAGCAAGTTCAGCCTCTGACCAGGTGTGTCTGTCCTCACCAACACCACAGCTGGGCTCACAGGCACGTTTGTAAACAGAGCCAGATCCAGCCAGCTCCTGTTTAACATTCTGTAACTTCAGGGCAAAGGGGAGTCTTAAGCCCTCCAGCACCAGCCCAAGTGATTTCTTTTTGCAACACATTCAATAAATGTGCAGGATCACCTTGCAGAACTAGTGCACAAAGGCTTCCAACAGGAGACCTTCTGCAGATTGTTGTGACAGCAGCATCTGTTTACTAGGGCTGCTTAAGTGAAAGTAGCATAGCTATGTGCTTCTCTTTCTTCCACCTTGGGGCATGTCCACTTTGTTATCTGAATGAATTTAGACCCATTTTCTGACAAATCCATGGAGTTTTAGCTCTTCCCTAAATTTTCCAAACATTTCTATTTGCTTCTTATTTTAACATCTCAGTGATTCCTTGGTTCCCTCTGATTCTGAAGTGATCATACTGAGCTCTCTCCTTTAATCTATTTTCCTGGGAGTTATTTATATCTATATTAGGGTTTATAACCCTGCAGGCAGTCTCTTCAGTCTGCCTAGTAGAATTGCCAGAGCAAATTTTGAGAACTTCTCACCAATATTGATAGCAAATTCTCTTTGTGAGTCTTCTGAAATCAAAGCTCTGCTGAGGGTCAAAAGGAGGTGTGCTTTCTGATCTCTGCTCAAATTCCTGCAAGCCTCAGGAATCTAAGGGGGTGGTCATCTATGGCGTGGCACTTACAAACTGAAAATCTTATGGAATTGCTCTTTAGGCACAAATGACCAGGGTCTGTATCTCAGTTTCCAAAGCTGAGAATGTTTAGTATATTTACCAAGCCTTGGTCCCAGGCCTTGATCATCTGCATGGTGCCAGTTCAGTCCTATCCTTGTCAGGGGGATGTGTGTCTTGAAGGCTGATCTAAGTGGGGTGGGAGTTCTTGGCTGGCTTAAGAGTTAGATCTGATCATTCAGGCTTTCACTTTGTATGGACTGAAAGTAGTAAAGAAGTTACTCCTGGGAATGACTTCCTCGTGGATACCCAAACCACAGGAAGGCAAATGGTTGCATTCTTATGCCAGTGAGAAATAGTCCTTATATTTTCTCTCCAGAAGGTGAAGGCAATTGAGCATTGTAGTGACAAGCACTTGGATCAGGGCTGCCAGCAATCTCCTTGTCCTTTCCAGGTCCATGTGCCTGGCCTGATGGGCTGGGCTTTGTACACAATCATCATCCTATTATGCATGAAAGCAGGTGTGGATTTTGCAGTGCTAAAGGGTTTGAGGTCCACAGCTCATCTGTTAAATCAGGAAAAAAAGCAGTGTAGTGTCTCAGTCCCCAGCAGCCCTGAGACATGGGACTGCAGTGTTTGACAAGCATCTTTTGTGCACCACAGCAATTTTCTCGTGATTTTCTCACTTGAATTCCCAGCCTATTGTAACAGCTGCGTTACAGGAGGAATGACTTGGCCCTGAGGTCTCCTGTGACCACTCCTTCTCACACTGCACTTCTGCTCCCTCCCTTTGGGAAGGGAGTTACACTGGCTGCAGCTTTTATCTTCATTCCTATTCAGTCTTTAGCAGCTCCCCTTTGATGCTTCCTGCCATCTCTCCCTTTCTTGCTGTGCTTTGACGGCTCTCTACTGCAGGCACAAGTAAGATCATGCTGTGATGATCTCCCTCAAAGCAATGTCTTGCTGGTAGCAGGTACCTCTGCAGTGGAGGCTGGCAGGGCACTGCTGTAGGGAACCAATTCACTCCTCTCTGTCTTTTCAGATTCATCCCCTCTCGGGACTCACAAGGGCACCCCTCTTGACCAGAAATGTCAAACCACAGTTTGAAGCTGGCAGCAGATAAACTCTGACAGGGTTCAAATCTACAAGCCCTAAGAGCAGTGGCTTGCATTGATGTGCTTCCTAAAGGTCTTCATCTGCATTAGGAGTGCTGCTGATCTTTTGCTCAAAGGTTTGGCTTTTAAAAAGGTACCACGGCAAAACACAGGGAGGGAGCATTATCCCATTGCTGAAATTCTGAAATTCTTAAAACAAAGCATAAATGGATAATCTCTCCTCCGAAGAGATGAAACATTAAAAAAATAATGGAGGCTCTACATTTATATGCAGAAAAAAAAAATTGAGAAGAAATGTATATCACTTAAAAAAATTAAGATTGATGAGCTGAAATGGTTTCAAATGCAAGAGGTGACTGGGTCTCACAGTGAACAGAAAAAACAACACTCAAAACACGCTAGATGGGAAAAAAAATTCTTATGCCTTCTGTTTACTCCCAGGAAAATGTAGCTCCACATTTAAACTCGGCAAACACCATGAGATGTAAAATAATGAAGCATTATGGTGCTCTCTGTGGTTGAGCAATGTCAAGATAAAATGGTAACAGGATCGAGGAATTGCCAGAAAAGGTCCATTGTCAGCTCAGGAACTTGAGGGCACTCCTGAGTTACATCCTTAGCCCAGGGATGAGGAGGAAAAAAAATGAGTTACATCCCTCTTTCACTGTATACAGAGTAAAATGGATGAAGTTGAAAAACCTCCCTCCTCCATGTCCCTGTGTTTACTAATCAAAAAANTACAGTGTGACAGCTGATTTTCTCACAGTCTTTGTACATGTATAAAACTGAAAAGACAACTGCTTTAGAGGTTGGGCTTGAAAATTTGGGGAGTTTCTGAGTAGACTGAATCATAACAAAAGTCTTAAATTTTGTGCTAGTGGTTATCTTTCAGCCAGGCATCTGCCCAGACTGCCAAGAAAGGTGTGGAACCCTCCTGCTGGCTTTGAAGAACAAAATACAGAGAACTGTCTGTTGGAAAAGGCACAGGTAGGGTCTACGATTTTTACTCTGTTAAGAGAGTAAGACACAGGAGGAGGGATCTTATTTTTGTTACAATATTTTTCTTTTGAGAGAAAAGTGACTATTGGAGGAAGAACTGGAGTAAGCAGGTCTGAGTCAAGTGGAAATCCAAATTCTTTAGTGTTTAATATTTTGAAACATCCTCTATGGGTAGAAGCTATATCCTGGCATCCTTTTGGTGAAGATACCTGCACATGAGTGATGCCTGGAGAGGCAGGGTCCAACCTTCAGTGTCTCCTAGTAAGACAGTTATAGTGAAAATTGATTTCAACATAGAATTCTGCCTCTGTTTAAGAAACTAGAGGAAAAATGCATGAAGCACTTATCTGACAATGTAAGCTGTACAAAGGAACATATGAGAGAATGAAAACTCTTGAAAATAAGTTTAAAAAAATCCACCCCACCCCCTGAACTTTAGACAACTAATAGTTTTGAAATTGTTTTGGCTGCTTCTTGTTAAATTATGCCTACATGCATATGATCAGAGCTAAAAAAATAAAATTGTACTGCTCTGACACCTACCAAGTCTCACTTTTAGTAATCAGTTCACGAAATTGGCATCCATACGGCTGCGGGGGGACTGGGGGAGAGTATTTCACTGCAGGCCAGCCTGTTGCTGTGAGATCCCTTCAAAAACACCTTCCTGAAGAGCAGAGAGCTGCTACTTAAGACCAAACCACGCCACTGCTAAAATGATACATGCATTGTAATTAGATGTCCTTGCAGACAAGATTGTTGTTAATGTATAAGTTTTTAACACAGACATTCTTTGTTTCGTGTCCTTAAATGTTTCTGCAAAAGTTCCTTTGTGAGGAAGTATTTTAAACTCAAGTGGAGCCAGGAGCTGCTTGCACTCCAGCAACCTATTGCTGCAGATACACACAATTTTCCTTTGCACTCTGAACTACCACAATTTTGCTGTAACTATTCAAGTCCCTAACAAAAGAATTATATTTCATGCAAAACAAAGAAAATACTGAAAGAGCTAGTGCAGCATCCTTCTGCTTCCTTTCCACATCTCTCTTTCCTTTAAGCTATTTTTTGTTTCTAGTTTTTTAGTCTGGCTGAAGAATAGACAGTGGTGCAGTAAAGGTGTTTCCTTTCTTTTTACACAAAATGATAAGCTTGATGTGCCGCTTTATATAAATGTTCCAGATGTAACCTGTTCTTAATATTTATAAGAATTTTAAACCTGATGCTAATATAGCACTGCTTTCCTTAAAGATGTAACAAAGCCCAATCCTCGAGGCAAAAACTATGAAATAAATATTTTTTGAGATAGCACTCTTCTTCACTTTGCATAAATTTAACACCCTGCTCTCTGTACAATATGTGTTCTTTTTCCTAACTCCCCACAGACAGAAATAGCTCTGGCGAGATGTCATGAAAGTAACAGAAGCTTTGGAAAACACCACACATTAAGGATGCTGAATTTAATTTTCTGCCTTTGTTTTGGATGGCCTACTTACTCTTCAAAAGCCTTGCCATGTCATGATGCAGAGTGGGGATGAAGGAACTATTAGACTAAATTTAGCCACATACTAAACCTTAGCTATAAACACCCAACAGAAAATATTCATGTGAGCCTTGAGCTGTCTATAAACAAAAATAATGGGATGGAGCAGTCACCTCTATTCAGAAGAAGAGTTTGTACCAGTGGTCCTGCCTCCAGGCTTTTGGGCTGAGATTGCTGTTTTACAGGTTGATAAGTACAGAGGGAAGAGATGCCTGCAGAGATTTGCCTGGAACAGCTGCTCTACAGAGGTCACCTCTTGGAGACCTTGTACTTCTTACCTGGAACTCTCCTTTGTTTTTTAAGGACATCACATATTTCTAATGTAAAATGCATTCATAAATTGGGCACATGATAAAATATTTTATCCAGATGGAATTGCAAAGTGTACAGGAGTAGTAATAATCCTGGAAAAAAATTTAAAATTACACATTTTTGGCCAAATTTTGGAGTTCATGCTCTCAATGTGGGTTACCAACCATTCCTGACAGTTTCCCTTTCTTCTCTTTGCATCTCTAAATGATATTGTGCCACAGATTCATGAGTCATAGAGGATTCACCTCTCAGAGTTCAGTGTCTTCCCACATTTCCTTGGATTACCCCCTCAGATGGTCACCTGCTGCCCTATCCCTAAAGCAACTAAAGTTTGGGAGTCCTTTGGACTTGCAGACTGAGCCAGACATTGCAGCAGTTCAGGTGCTCTCTGTAACCCCAGCAAACCTCTTCCAATGACTCCAGCAGGGAAGTGCCTTGGGCTGCAGTCCAGGCTTCTGCTTCTTCCATAGCTGATGGGTTTTATTTGGAAACTGAAGGCTTTTCTTGCCTCTCCATGTCTGGGCTCGATGTACTATGTGCTCAAACTCAGGGAAGGGAGGAGATTCCCAACATATTTTTTAATCCATAATTTCTCCTTGATTCAATCATCTGCATATTTTTTCAGCCCTTTTCCCAAATCCTACAACTTTCTTGTTGTTTTCTTTCCCTTCATGAGAAAAGAGCACAAAAGCAACAGCATCTACTGCTCCCACAAATAGCAATTTTTCTCTAATTTCTACTTAATAATGCATTGCCAACAATTAGCAATATTTTATTTAGACTAAATAAGAACCCTTAATGTCCTCATCTCTTAGAAAACTAAGGAAACTGAGGAAACTCTAAGGGTTTGAGGCTTTAACAGTGAACATAGAGCAGCAGGACAATGTGTTCTCTCCGTTTCAGTTTGTGTCTACAGTGCTAAAGGCCTTAAGAATTATTGCAATGTTCTTTTAGACAAACATTTAGAGAATGCTTGTATGACAAATTACTGCTTCCAAATCTCACTATCCCTTCACTGAACCATAAAGAGTTTGTACAGATGCAGGTGCACAGCTCCAGGGTAGAAAACATAACAATGATCAGAGGCTGAATTCTTGACTTGCAGGTTAGGAAAGCTGTACCAATGTCACAGTTTGAGTCACTGTCCCTAAACTGACTGATCCATAAAGCTGGTTTTTGATTACATGGCCTTAGCTCATAATTGGTCTCCATTTTGATAAAATTAAACTGAAATATATTATTACTCCATGCCATTAATACATTTGTGCTGATGGGACAGAGGTTTATGTGACACCCAGTTTTACTTAGCTTGGTGAAAGTTTGGCATTCAGACTTCAGTGCTCACTTCACCCTTTACTGTGAAGCAGGTCCCACTCTCATTCCCCAGTGTTTCCCAGGGCAGGATGCTTCAAACAAACTTATGGGAATGCAGGAAGAGAGGGGGAAATGTTACAGCTCATGAGAAACGTCATAACACAGACATCCTAATTTTAGTATCACTGATAAATTTCTAAATTATGAAGCTTGTAACTTTAAATAGACCCTTCCAGACTGTATAATCAACTTACATTTGATTAAATATTTTCTAATTTGACTTAGCCTTATCATCAAACAGTTTTCTTAGTTCACAAAAAAGTGGAGATTTAGCTCACCTGTATGGAAGGAAACTGAATTTGGGCTGTTGGAATGAAATGTCTTGATTTGATTTCTCTTAAAAATAACAAAAAAATAACAAAAAGGCCCAAGAAAAAATCCAAACTTAATGGGCTGATGATCCAGGGTTACTAAGTTTAGCTGGCAAAAGTAGCTTAAGACATTTTTGAAAACTTCATCTTGATGAATTAAGAAAAAAACCCATTAATCCTGAAAATTTCTGCTGAAATATGACACAAAACCATGCAACTTTCTCAGCATGGAACTGAACAGGTCTAAATGACTTGAGACCAGATTCTAACGAGCAAAACCAGAACTTTTGCTGGTTGCTGAATTTGTTAATTCCTCTGCAGTGAATTAACAAATTTTTTACTCATTTGGTCTGGAAAAATAGGCTGTGGGGAGAATTGTCATTTGTGGAAGAAATATAACTTTTTAGAGTTTTTTTAAATGAAATTTACATAAAATAAATATTTTTCCCTATTTTGGCATATAGATTTTTTTTCAAATGGTAACATATCTGTATATGTGTTTTTAACTCTCTGTCTTTTTAATTTAGCTCAGACTGTTAACAAAATGCACTGCAAGTTTAGAAATAAGTACTCTTAAAAATCCGGTTTTCAGTGATTTATGAATTAATAACATGGAGCTCAAACAGTAGGTATGGAGCTAGATGAAATATATTTATTTATAGTTTGATGTTGAATTTAATAATTGAAAAAAGTAATTTGAGTCAAAATGAAAAAGAAATGTGATCACCTTGGGTCCTGGAAAAACAAAAACAGTATCAAAAATAATTTTCTTTAAATTTAAAACTTTATATATACCAGTTTTTATATGCTGGACAATGTTTTTTTTCTAGATGTACTAGTTGGTAAAACAAAAGATTTATTCTTTATGAGATTTTACTGTTTATCTCCTTAAATCATTATTGCTAGAAAAAGTAAGGAAGGGAAAGAAAACAGCATTTTACAATGTAGTACATTTAAAAAAAAAACCCCAGTATAAAATTCAACAAGCATTTGTGAATTATTTTATCTCTCTCTCTCACCAAAACCTCAATTCTACATCAAATTGCTGGTTCTTTTCTGTGTTCATCAGCATTAACATCTGAAGAGCTGCAAATCTTCACGCTTCAGCGAGATGCACTCCTGGCTGTGCTCAAGGAGAATTTCCCCTCAGTGCAGGAGCCACCACGGGGCTGGAATTGCCAGGATCCAGCATCCCTCCCACTCCCTCCCAAGCCTGCTGCTTCCCCACCTCCCAGCTCCTATCATTTCAGACAGATTATAATTACAGCCTAAGTAAACTGACTTTACAAGTCATGACAACATTTAATTCAGCCCATTAATCCACCCCTAACTGTTTCACAGTTCTACAGAAAAACTCACAGATGTCTCCAATATTTACAGCAGGATCAGTTGGAAGGTGACTGCATCCGATTCCCAGGAGAAGTTTCTTCTCAAAATCCTTCATATTAGAGAGGTGCAAAGCTACTCTCCTTCTCTCATATTCCTGGGCAAGCAACAGGTAAATCTGTCTGCTTAGCCCTTCACACTTTAATGTGATTTTCAGCATTAAAAAGATTCTGAGAAACTCTTGCCAAAGGCACAGAATCATCCAGTTACACTGAAAACAGCAATCAACACAAGGTGGATAAATCCTCCATAACCTACTTCTGTGAACCAGAGGTTTCCTTCAAATTATCCCAATCAAATAAATGTGGGTTTATGCATATTTTTAAACACAAGAGTTCTTGGTGGCAGAAAGTGCCAGCCTGAGATATAAGAGGGTTTGATGTAAATTGCACAGATTATTTCTTGGAGCCCTCACCATGACATTTGGCCAAACATCCCCACTCCACATTCCCTGATTCCTGATTCCCTTCCCATGGGTACATTTCTCAGTAAGACAAAGAGAATTTTAACTTTTAGAGAGTGAGGGCAGCAGATAGTGATTCTGGGGACAAAGAAATAAGGCTGAATAACAGTACATGCATAGAAAGGCTAAGAAAAATATTTCTCCCTGCAATGTCACACATGGCAGCTACATGTCCCCAATTTGTCATCACTCTTGATCCTTCGGTGAGCAAACGTCCTTTCACATTCTGCTCTTAGTTCTCTACTCTCCTCACAGAGTTTATCAACCCTGCTTTTAAAGTGATTTCAGCCCTCTGCATATCCCATGGAAAGGGAATTCCTTCTGTCTCACGGCCTTAATGCAACCTACACATATTTTCTCTCATTATATTCTCACTTCCCAATGTGCTTCTGGGTTTTGGACCATCCCACTGCATCTCTGTGACCCCAAAAAGAAGAATTGATGAACCACCCTGCAAGCTTAGGTTTGGCATCTTATTCCTGAATTTTTCTCTTAACATAAAGAACATAAGGTCAGGACATCTGGAATATGCCAGGACCCAGCATTACAGAGCCTGGCTGCAGGTCCTCCAGAGGTCTGTGAAGCCCTCTCACAGCTGGGATTTGCCTCAAGACAGCAATGAGGGCTGCTGTGTGCAGTCCCAAGCAAGAGAATGTGCAGTTCTGCACACTTGGATGTGTGGCATCCCTGGCACTGAGAGAAACTTGTGTGGAGGTGCTGGAATCAAAAATACAGGGAGCTCTCAGAACTTTTGGCCTGTAAGCCAAAGCTTAGAGTTAAACACAGGATTTGATCTGAGACCTTAGGTAAGGCTTCCAAACTTAGGGGATAGAAGCAATAATGTGGATTTATAGTTTAAAGCAGAGACATGTTAAGTTAGAAAAAGGAAAGTTTAGAGATTTAAAGATATAGAAGAAATAAAAGTAGTTATAAAGGTAAACAAGAAATTTAGAATGCGGTACTGCAGGTTTATGTGTCATAACATAATTGGCTAAGAGAGCTTACACTGTAGCATGTGTCCATAAGACAAAATATTTAAGGATTGGGTCAAAAATGTAAATATCCTTGTTGGCAGTGTTTTATTGGTCAATTAATCCATAAAAGGTCTTGTAACTAAAGGTCTTGTGACCTTCTGAACCAGGCTGGGAAAATGTGAGCCAAACTCACCCTTCCTGCCTATGTAGAAGATAAGACTAATAAATCACATCATCTAAAAACTCAGAGGTCCTGTCTCTAACTCATTTAAAATTCCTTCAAAAATCCCCATATGGAGGTATTTTGCACTTTTAAAAAACAAAATGAAAAATCATTATGTACATAAAATTTCTGCCAATTAAAAGCCATTTTTCTCTCCCAGTACCAAGGGTTTACCTGATTGTATAGAGCCAGAGACAAGGGATGAAATCATAAAGTTTAAAATGTTAAATTTTAGATTTTTTTTTTTATGGAATCACTCATCTTTCAGACAGGCTGTTCTGAGTCTGCTAAGAAGAACATGAAGACACATCAGAGAATCTGGGAATCCAGAGTTTATTTATCCAGACTATATTTATTATTTCTATTTTGTCTCTGTGAGTGCATGTATATAGGCTTCAATGTACATAACTCTGTGGTCCTTGGATTAAGAACAAGCCTGCATCTCTCCTGGGAGCATTTGCTGGCACTGCTTAGGTATGAAAAAGGCTCCCTTCAAGAGCCTTTCTCTCCAGCCTCATGGGCTATCACAGCTGTGAAGAAGAAAAGTGCATTGTGTTGGTCCAGCTTATGCTGAAGGAGTTGCAGCGTGTGTCAAATTACAGAGCATTCTCTTCCTTCAAGAGATGCTCTACTGAACCACAGTTCTGGCAGGTGCCCTCAAGGATGACAGTCCTTTAGAGAAAAAGACAGTTTCACTTGTTTAGGTTTTTGTTTTGTTTTGGTTTGGTTTGGTTTTTTTTTTGTTTTGTTTTGTTTGTGTGTGTTTTTGTTTTTGTTTTTGTTTGTTTTGTTTTGTTTTTTCTGCAATAATGTATAAAAATTTTAATGGAGGTAGGCAAACAAAAGAGTAATTGAAACACATAAGGAGCTCCAAGGAGGCCTTTCTACAAGATAAAAATACTATTGCCTTTATCAGAACCCCCCAGATTGACAAATATGTTTGCATCCTGGTTGCAAAGATTTCTCACAGACCTGTAGTATTAGAAAATGGCAATCATTCTTTATCAGCAAATTAATTGCTGTTGGACATTTACTCGCAAATCATTCAGTGCAATTCATCACAGACCAGAGAGGGCCAAGTTATGGAGAGAGACTATTTACAAGAACATGTAGTAACAGGAAAAAGGGGAATGGCTTTAAACAGAAATATAATAAGTTTAGATTGGATATTAGGAAGAAATATTTTACTGTGAATGTGGCAAGGTGCTGGTACAGGTTGTCCAGATAAGCTGTGGTTGCCCCATCCCTGGAAGTGTTTAAGACAAAGTTGGATGGGGTTGGAGCAACCTGGGATGGTGGAAGGTGTCCCTGACCATGGCAGGGAGTAGGGATGAGATGATCTTCAAGGTCTCTTTAAACCCAAATCATTCTGTGATTCTGCATGGGGAAGAATGAGTTAAACAAAATCAGGACTTTAAGTTGCAGACTGCCACGGGGCTGACTAGCAAAAGCTTGCAGTCATTTCTACCAGGATAAGACTGATAAAGTAGATTTTTATTGGATCAACAATTACTGTAAAAGGCTTTAAAGGTCAAAATGGATAAATATCAAGCCATACAAAGCCCATCTTTAGCTAACAGCAATTTGGAAAATTGTGCTGTTTTAATAACAATTCATTGTACAAAAGCTGCTGAAAATGTATCACAGAGTTCTTACAGAAATCCTATGTTGAAACTGCATCTTCCTAGCTATTAATAATACTACAACAAGCATCATCCTGTATCATATCAGTGGTTTTAAACTGTTTTTCATAAATATTTTTGGAGCTGGTTGAATTAGACTTCAATGATTTCTCCATTAAATGTGGTCTGATCAATTTTTATGGCATCGCCTGAGGAATGAAATCAAACAAATGTCATGCTGGACTCACATTTCCTCTATGGATTTTTGAGGCATTCCTTTAAAAATATATTTTTGTTTGACAGCAGAGACATCGATTTGACAACTTGCTTTATAAAATTAGAGTAGCTTTCAAGTAAGGTAGTTATGCTGGGTGATCTCATACTGCTTCTGTGTTATTTGAGGCTTCAGCTCACATCCCAGTCACACGGGGCAATTTGTCATTATCTCTGCTAATGACTGTGTGAATCTGGATCAAACGGAGGAGCTGGTAAGTAAACATGTTGATTTCTGGAATCAAAGAGCTTGATTTTAATATTTGTCATTAAAAAAGTGACACAGCTTCCTAAATGCTATGACATGGCACCATGAAAGATGAGACATATCACTTATCAAAGGTATAATTTTAAATCTAATTTGAGAGTAAAGGACTTGTGAACTACCATGAATCAGGCTAAAGGGCCTTCAGTCCAGTATTGTGATCCTTAGCCTGGCAAGTAGCTCCTGCTCAGAGAAAGGCAACAGCCACTGCTGAAGTTGATTGGAATAGCTGAATATTATACATTCAACTATTAACAAGATATCAAGGGTCACTCTAGTTGAAAAATGAAGGAATTTTTTTAAGCTATATTGTAAAAAATTCAGGAAATGTAGGGCTGAGATGAAGAGGAAAAATACATTGAACTTAGCTAAAAGCACCTCATTAAACCCCCGTTTCATCAGCACAGCTTGTTAAGTCACTTGAGGCTTAACGAAGGTCTACCCACTGCAGCAGCTGTGGTCCTGCAGGGTTCTAGGTAGCACATCAATTGAATTATCCTGACAAACAGCTGAGAAGGGTCTGACAGCTTCCTCTTTCAGGTAACAGGTACTTTTGCTGGTACAACTGAACAGAGAGCGGGTTGTGCAGGAAACCTTTTTCAAGTCTTTCAAAACCACTGAAAATGGTCAGATTTCAGAACACCTGAAAAATAGCTGTGATTAATTATGATATATTTTGAAATAAAAATAATGGGTTAACTACCTTGTAATGGGAGCCTGTGGTGAGCCTGCAGAAGACATCCTTTCTCCTCTTTTGAAATAGCTTTCCTTGTGTTAAATAAAATGTATTAAATCCCCTTTTGATTTGATATTATGGTTGGGAGTAAGGCTGAGTAATATCAGTTTTCTGTAGGTTCAGGGACTAAGAAGTTAGAGGAGATAATTTTAAACTTTATATCTTGTCCCACCTGAGCTCTTGAACTAATCCCCAAACTTAGTTCTGGTTGAAATCATATTGCTTAAGAATAATTTATGTTTGATTTTAAAGGCATTGAGTAATCTGGAAGATGAAAAGTCAGTGATGTCAGCTATGTGTTTTGTACCACAACTATGTGATAGCTGAGCACATTTTAAAAAGAAGCAAATTCTTTGTCATAAATAAAAAAAATAAGTGGCCCATTGAAGAACATGCACTGCATCTATTTGCAAGTTGTGAAATATAATATTTTTGACCACCAGCTTTAAAGCACAGATTACTTCAGTGTAAGTGGAGTGTGACTTCAGTGACTGAACCATTTGACACAGAGGTAGGACTAATCCAAAACTGGTACAACATGAGGCTGCAGAAAATATGTCCAAAGTGAGACAGCTTTAACATTGCACCTGGCCCTGACATTGCTTTCACCAGGCAGGGAGCCAATTGTCTGAAAGAATCCAAAGAGTTGTGAGCCCTGTCCCCCACCATCCCCCTGTAGTCAACCAAGAGTCATAAGGAAAGGGTTAGAGTGAGCCATGCCACCAGCACTAAACATACAATTAACTCCAGGTTTTAGGGAACTGCACACCTGAACCAGATTATCCTAAGAAATTCTGAGTCACCTTCTTCTTCTCCATGGTTAAACAATCCCCAGCCTCACAGACCATACAGCCATATATGCTGCTTTAATCTGTGGATATTTATTCCCATGTTTGCCATAAAATCCCATGATTTGTGAGAAAGCACCTGAAGAGGAGCTCTGGAGCCTGGAGAAAATGAGCTCTAAAATTTTCCCATTTAAGCTTTTCCACTTTGGTCAGATTCCCTGAATATTTATTAGACCACCAAAATACAAAGCTCATGAGAAGTATTCTGCAAACACAGAGGCTGAGTCACCAGTCAGGAAGAGAAAGAAACTGAATACTAATGATTGCTAAATTAATAGCTACTACTACTCCTCCTCCTCAACTATTATTTAACTTTTCCTTGAAAAGGGAATGAGCTCCAGCAGAACACATGGACATTGTAAAGACTTCCTCCAAATACAATTTCTTCCCATTGTGGTCCAGATTCTTTCCTAAGAGGTAGAGATCTCAGGCAGAGGGCAGAGGTGACACTGAATCTCCCAAGTCTGGCATTTGTTCTAATCAATAGACCAGAGGGTAAAATGTTCTGTACAAGTCTCCTCATCCTCTAAATTGTCTTTGCAGATGGGCCTCACGGGTAACAGGGTGGATGGTATAACAATGCCTTTATTGTGAATTTAAACAAAGAACAATGGTGAGATAGAGACTGATTGTTCACAATGGATAGATGAGGGTTGACCTTGGACAATGTTGAAAATATTAAAAAAATTAGATTTTCTAGTCCTTCAGAATTTGGTTACCAACTGAGGAACTGCTTAGCATAAGTTCTATGACTGCAATTTTGCAGCAGTTAGGCATCTAATCCCTTCCATAGATTAAGCTCTGAAATGCTAAAATAATCATAACAAAAAAAAAAGAAAAAAAAAAAAACCCAACCAAACAAAAAACTACACACACAATAAAAAAAACTCAAACAAACAAACAAACAAAAACCACCAAAAAAATCACACCTCAAAAACCCCCAAAGAACCCCCAAGAAACAAACTGGTGAGGCTTCTCACTCACTTGGATGTTGCTGAGATGTTTATCCCTGATATTTGAGTTTAGTGAGCCCTGATCTCAGAGAATCTTATGTCTTTTATTCCCAAGATTTTCCTGTATTGCTAGAAGAAATGACCAAACTTCATCATTAGTCTACATTTGTTCCCTGGTTCTATTGTTATAAATCTGATTTTTCATAAATATACACAGCCCTGGACTCCATTGTGCTTTATTGCAGATCTAAACTGGAGTTACCTACAGTGACTGGCATAGCAATAAGTTAAAAAACCTCCTCAAAACCAAACAACAAACCAGTCCCAACAGTGGTATGAAGAGTTAAATTATTTAACACAAGCTCAAAAAGTCAGCATTCCCAAATCTCTGCCATTCTTTTACATACTTCATAGCCAGACTGGGTCTCCATATGTTCAGAATAATCCAGCTCATGGTGAGACTAATCTCCCGAAAACGAACTCATTAAAATAATGTCAGTGATTTTATATGCCTGACTTGTGGAAAGAACTCATGGGAGAATGACAGTTCCTGTGTGCTCTAGTGCCCTGCCACCACTGCCATTGAACTGACCCTTATGGATAGTTTGAACTCCAGTGCTGAATTTGGCAACTTAATTTCAGGTTTACTGGAATCTGAGAGCAACATGCATGTATCTGCCCTGTCAGGACAGCTTTTGCTGATGCTTATTGGCAGAGCATGCAGTCAGAAGAGAAATCTTTTGGCCATGCTTCTATTTCCACAAGCTATCTTATTGTTAGACTATTCAACAGTCAAATAGATCATCCCTCAAATGAGTGATTGCAACAGCAGTAGCATTTGGAGGTTAGAAAGGATGTGATATCAAACACAGGCCAATACTGCAACGCTGCCACAAAAAGGAAAATCCTGCAGCGGGTTGAATTCATGGATGTGCAAAGTATAAAAGATGTTAATTGTTTTTATCACTGTTTTTAGCTTGGACTAAGGTTCAGTGGCAGTGATTTACTGCTTTTGGTTCTGGTGTTACTGACCAAATTAGTTGCTGGTGTTATGACATCGATGTACTATTTGTAGTGTTTTGGAAATAGGTGCCACTCTCATGAACCATGTCCCTCTTGTTCCACAGGCTTTGCCATCAGGAGGCAGAGATGTGGTTGGTGCTGGAAGAGCTCCCAGTGGAAAGCAAGGGATGCAGCCAGATGGGAGAGCAGAAGGAGCCAGAGCATCGACACCAGGCCCTGGTCTCTGCACAACTGCAGCCCAGCAGCACCGAGCTTGTCCTGCACACCAGAGGAATTTTAGTGGGATTTGAAGGAGGGAAATAAAATGGCTTTGGGAATTTTTAGAGGGAGACAAAAATAAATAGTGGGCTTGGACAGCTCACACCTGGGCTGGGTAGGAGGGAATTGTCATCTTGATAAAGCATGGTCAAAGTCTGGGCTGTGAAGGAGCTTGGAAGTAGAGACAGAAAGTGTGCTTGATGCCATGGAGAGGGGGAAACTCAAATGGGGAGGAAAATCAGAAGGGCCACAACAGGAAATTAATTTTTTACAGCAGAATTTTGGATTGGTACAGGAGAAGGTGAACAGGCAAGAACACAGACATGACAAAAATGTATGGGAATGCCATGTAAAGGGACTAAAGAATATTCCAGGCAATGCAGAAAGGAAAAAAAGGGAGTACCTGTCTTTTGTTCAGTTTTGGCTGTCATAGAGGAGTTTTTTTCCAATATTAGGTAAAACTCTTCTTCTGCCTATATCTCAGCTCCTTTCCCATAGAAGATGGATAATTACATTTGTTCTTGTTGTTAGGAGATATTAGTTTTTGGCAGAGAATTTTCTGACCATGGTTTATTCCTCACTTAGTACAAGTTTGGCCTTTTATCAAACCTGGATTTAAACTGAAGCAATAAATTATAATAACTTCTAAAAGCTATTAACAAATGTAAAACAGTTTGAAAAAAACAGAAGATATGAAGCAGAGAAAACAGGAAGAAAACACTTTGAAAATGTAACTTTATCCCCAAGTTTTGTGTGTGAGAAAGCCACTGCATTGGCACAACCACAGCACCAGCACAGTATTGCCACCACATCAGGGCAATACATCACTTTATTTGTAATGTGGCTGCTTGAGCAGCAAAATACAAGGACCCAAGTAGATACTGTCTGCTAGGACTTCTCCAATGCCTGAGATGCATCCTTACTGTTTGCTTGGGTTTTTTTGATTGTCAATGCATTCAGGAGGAGAGGGTTTGTTGAATTCCCTCCTGGCAGGATAACATAGATGAATGTGTACTTATGGCAAGCCAAAATGGCCAAGGAGGGAAAACTTAGAGAAGTGGACATGTTTATGAATATAATAAAAAATTATTCTGTTTCCTTACCTCTTCCTTTTCTCTGATTCATTAATTTACATGATTTCGTTAAGAAAAATACACCTTCTGCTGATCTGAACTAGAACACAAAGACCCACATTGTTTTCAGCAGATTTTTTTTTTTCCAATGCCTGTTAAGAATTTTGTTTGGGTTTATTGAAAAGTTGTAATTAGGCTTGTTGAAACACTCCCTTTGCAAAATTCATAGTAAATTCTAGGTAAATTTGACTGAAATTGTTAGTTGTGCCCCTTAGCAGAGGGCAGTTCTGGACTTTTTTTGGGAGATGAAATATTGAACTTGATCCGCATAAAAGTAAAATCTGTGCTAACAACAACAAACCTAAAAGACCTTTACTAACAGGTACATACTTAAGGACTTAAAAAATCTTATTGGAAAAGGACATTCCCTTCCTTCTTTTCTCCTTCAGTAAAAGTATCAGTGTAGTGAGGGAAGAGAGAACACATTGGTACCATGAAAACTGAGGCTTCATGTAAGGAAAAAAATCAATCTCTCTGTAAAAGTACTTCTAAAAACTGCATACAGGGAGAGATTCTAGTTACAAACAAAAGGGAAAAAATCAATCTGGAAACAAAGCTTGTTTTTATTATTGTGATGACAACAAGATTTGTGTTGAGAAATTAAATTCCAGTGAAGAGTCCATGTTACATCTTCTCACTCAGGTGTAAGCATTGAGAAACAGAATGTACAGCCAAGTCACAAGAGAGAGCCACTTCAAGAAAAGGTACCCAGGAAGATATTAACACAGTAGCTGTTTGAAAAGAATTATGAATATTTTTATATTTTTCAGCTGTAGCATATCCCATTGCTGTCTCAGAGGAAATCTTCACAAATTAAATTACCACAGCAAAGGTTGTAGGTAACGTTTGTATAGTATAAAGCCCATTTTTTTTCTGAAAGTATGTTATTAATGTGTCTTATGTCATAAATCTGGTCAGCTGGTGGGATGATTAATCGGACACATTGGTCCCCTCTCTCAGATCATTCCTGGTTTATCGATTGTCGCACGGCCTTTTCTTCCCTACAGTTAGAGCTCACTAGTTTTCACTTAAAATGATCAGATTAGACCTGAAATGTTTGCTGTGCGTAAGCTAATTCTAGTCACTTGAAACTTCACATAGCATATATTCTGGGTAAATCTGATTAGAATGGACAATTGACTTCTGATCTGTGCTCACTCCAAGGGACAGCGCAGCAGCCCCCAACACGCAATTAGACCGAGCCCACGGAGTCCCCTGCACAGGGGGAGGCAGCAGCTCCTGGCCAGTCTGCCACTTACCATTACCCAAACCAACAGAGGATGTCACTGAAACAAGAGCTGAAGTCAAAAGGCAGAGGGAGACTGAAAGTGCCCGGTCTCTGAGTGCTGCAAACGACCTTGAGATATCTCCTGTAAATGTCGGGGAGTCTGGCTCTATTCTCAGGCAAGAACCCACAGTGATGCTTTTCTTATTCGTGAAATGCTGTATTTGGAATATCATTCTTGTACTTTAAGACTCCACAGGATAAATAAAATTTGTGGTAGGCAGATCTATTTGTGTTTACAGGAGGCGTTGAGCTCTTTCTGGATTCTAGACCATTTACAGTTGTCCATGCCTCCTTCTTTCTGCTCTGCTGTTCAAGGACTTCAGAGCTCTTAGTCATAATAAACCCCTCGTGTCTATTCTCTACTCATCTGCCATGACCCGTCAGACACTTCACACAGGAAGTGTGAACTTCCCGTGTGAAATTATTAAGGAATAACTCTATTCCTTAAAATCAGACTTTTTCCTGCTCTCTCTAAATAAGTATCCTGTAACCCCAGGTTTGTCTTTCCCTTTTTCTGCTCATGCTTTTATTCTTTTCATTTCTTAGATTCTATAATTTTGTTTTCCTATCTTCTCACTTCTTTGAAATCCTCAGAAGCTCAGTCTCTGCACTGTCCATTATTTTACTCAACCACTTTTGACTAGAGCCTGCAAACACCCTTCTCAACCCTGGGCATGTCTCTTCCACCATCCTTTGTCTGTGGTGCTTCTCCCCATGCTAACAGCTAAATGTAGCTGCCACAAAATGGGCTGCTTTGGCCTCTTATCCAAGCCATCCTTTCCACATGCAATGCAGAAAGAATGTTATTCTGGATTTCACCCCTGGCTTCCTGATTGCTGCCCTGCTCTTAAATCTGTTCTCTGATATGCTATTAGCTTTTTATAGGCACTACACCTATTTTCTTGAGTCCCTTCACAATTCCTCTGTGAGTCACTGACATCAGATAGAGGTTACCTCTGCATCTTTACCTGTACAAAAATAGTTGCACTTGCCCTTGTACATTTTCATGACCTCCCTCTTCCTAGGTCTTTACTGTTCACACAACTCTTTTATAGCATCCCTTATGTGCTTTTCAACAAGATTCTTTAAATCTAACCTACAACTCAGGAATAAACTTTGAGGTCCATCCCTCTTTTAAGTCCCTCTTTAAAGTCTCTTCAAGAATGCCCCCCCACCTGTGCTTCCTCTAACAAACTACCAGGACTGGCCAGAACACAAAGATCTTCAGCTATTTGTAGGTCCTCATTGTATGCATCTGACGTTCATTTACTAAAGTCCAAAGTGCAAAGATGTCCAGCCTGAACATGCAGCCTTCCTCCTTCTCCATTGTGACCTTTTACCTGGGCTTTTCTAATGTCTGGGACACCAGCTTGTATTTTTCCTACATAAGACATAGCTATTGAGAAAAAATATACTGCACCTTTCACTGAGAAATGATCATCACTGGAGAGTCTCAGCTCTCTTGCAACATAACCAGCAGGAAAAACCATAATAAATGCACTATGAATAAAAAGTCTTCTTTAAAAAACAAAGCAAAAAATCCCCTGGCTTTATGGACATATCCTTATAGATGTGAGCCCTGAGAAGAGCTGATATTCACATTACAAAGACAAATAAGGGTTTAATAGAACTAACTCACAACAGCAGGATCAGACAAAAGAAAATATTTCAGAAAGACAAAAAGAGGGAGGAAGTGACTGCTTCTATCAATGTAAGGAAATGAACTGACCTTGCAGTTTCACCAAGAGGAGATTATTTTTATTATTTCTTTTGTGACAGAACTGAATTCCTTTTCTCTTTTTTTTTTTTATCAAACAGTAGGAATACAATATCTCCTTTCACAAGAGAACTAGAGTCTATTTTCTAGCCTCAAAATAACAACAAATCTTGCAAGTGCTTTAAAAATGGATCAGCACATAGAGGTGAGAATAGATGTAAATTTCTAATTTAGGGCAGCATTTTCTTACACCATTTCAGGGTAATTTTGGTGTTTTATGTCGTATTTAAAGTCCTACAACTATAACTTTTAAGGGAAAAAAAAATGAACCAGTAAACCCTACAACAATTCTTTGTCCTATCAGCTGTGATTATTTTTAGGCCTGCTATTAGGTTTTCAAAGAAAAAATAAGATAATGCGGTAAATTTAATAAAAATAATTGCAAAAAACAAAAGTGAGAAGGCTAGAGATGAACAATAAAGACAAAAATAAGTTTCTTAACTACCATATGAAACATCCTATCAATGTGCCTCTCTTCTAACTTGTAAAGGTAATAATCAGAGAGCATGTGAAAATGGCCTGGTTAATTATAATTCTTTTTAAATTGGGTAGTCAACAGCAAGTATGAAGCTCAAAGAAGAGTTCTATATCAGTGGTCAGAACATATTAATTGTGTCCTTTGCTTCATTGCCCCTTCCCTGCCACACACACATGTGGTTCACAAAGAACAGAGACCTGCAGTCCACAGGCACAAGGGTGTCTCATTGGTGATCCTAAAGAAGTGGGTAACCATCTCTTCATCTACGGCTTCCAGCATTGTTTTGTGGGGAGAAAAAAGAGAGAGAGGGAAAAAAAAGGACAAAGTGCCTTAAACCTATATGGAAATACAATGTCTCATTCGGGTGGGATGGACATACCTTACCCAGATATGTCCATATGCGCAACTCACCGTGGGCTCCCACACTAATCACAGAAGTTTAGACCATGGTCTGTTGATTTTTATAGCTGGTGTTGACATTTAGTTGATTGAATCATGCTCTAAATGTCACTGACTATCCAATGGGTCTCCACTAAACAGGCAACAAGCTTCAACATGAATGTTGACATCACTGACACCTGAACTCAGGAAGGTGGACCCCACTGTAGGATTGGGATTCTATTGCTGAAACAAAGGTGCTGATAGAACTTTGAGAAGTGTCAGACCACCTCAGACATCTCTCTCAGGTACCGAATGTAGGAAAGGACTCTTGGGAGATCCAGGTCTTTTGGATTGTCAGACAGAGGTCAGGCACGACGTCCTGAAAATCCTCAATAACTGGAGTCCAACACACAGACTGTATTTTGTAACCTGGTATTGGAAACTCAATATACTTAAACATGTGAGGAGATACAGAAATTCTAGGAATTGTAAAGAGCATAAATATAAATACAAATACAATTTTCACAACAGTCATTTCTATGTGTGAAAGAACTTGAAGGTGTTTAAGATCACAGGTTGCTCTGAGTGCAAAGGCAATAGAGATGCCCTAAACTCCAGAACTAGCACATGGCTCTAACACAAGAGGGATGTCATGGTGTAACCCCAGCCAGCAGCAAGCCCCAGGCAGCCTCTTGCTCACCCCCCACCAGCAGGATCAAGGAGAGAATGAGAAGAGTAAAATCTGGAAAACTCATGGGTGGAGATAAAGACAGTTTAATAGGGAAAGCAAAAGCTGCACCCAGAAGGAAAACAAAGCAAGGAATGAACTCCCTGTTTCCCATGGGCAGGCAGGTGCTCTGCCATCTTCAGGAGAGCAGGGCCCCAGCACAGGTAATGGTTACTTGGGAAGAAAAACACCATCACTTCAAATGTGCCCCCCTTCCTCCCCTCACTTTATACACTGAGCATGATTCACATGGTCTGGAATATCCCTCTGGTCAGTTTGGGTCACCTGTCCTGGCTGTGTCTCTTCCCAACTTCCCCTGCACCCCCAATTCCCTCCCCAGTGTGACCATACAAAAAGCAGAAAAGGCCTTGGCTCTCTGTAGGCCCTGCTCAGCAATAACAAAAATCTCTGTATTATGAACACAAATCCAAAGCACAGCCCCATACCAGCTACTGTGAAGAAAATTAACTCTAACCCAGCGAAACAAGCACAGGGGTAAGAATGTAGAAAAAGCAAATTTATAGGATGTGCTAATATTTTGCACCAATTGTTCAAATTTTTTTGCTTGCTATTGACCTCTGGTGATTTTTCTCTGCTTTGAGACTTTTGTGCCTGGCTCTAAGGGTTCATTTTACGGTTATTTGTGGATTAAGTGCTTTTTATTTGCTTGTTTATATGCCAAATATCCTGTTATAAAGAGCAATATTTTGTTTTGCTTACATATAGAAGACATTTTCTCAGTGAAATTTCCCTGAAAATCAATAGGGTTTATATGGAGGAAAATAATAGTTCCATGATGCTTTAAGGTTGTGTATTATGATACCGTAAGAGAAAATAGAGATTATAGAATTTATAATAAATATATCATATGATTTGTCCTGTATAATGAAGAGTTCATCTCTTTTCTTTCTTTGTTGCCATGGTATTCTTTTGTGACTTTATATATAAGTGCTTTATGTAGAATTCATGTTCTTTTTCTTTGATTGGAATTTTTTTTCCAGTCTCTGTGTATTGCCAAAGTCTCCTCCTGTACACAAATTTCAAGTTCAGACACCACTGAAAAAACTCACATTGGAGATTTTCAGAACTATCTATAGTAAGTAGCAACTCTGATTTTATAAAAAAAGTTGCTGTCTTCAGATATTGCATGAAGTATGCACCTTTTCAAACTCTCCCAAAAATCAGTGAAAGACCTTATTGGATTCCTCAACAGGAAGTTACCAAAGTTCTCCATATAATATCCAGGCATTTTCCTGCATCTTTTTTGACGTACCAAAAATCCAAAGCTTTCATAGCCCAGGGTAAAAAAAAAAAAAACAAACCAAAATATATCTACACACAAAGAAGCAGATTACTTAACTGCAATCTAAAAATATTCATTCCTAAAAGTTTGGAATGACACCAAAACAAAAGATATGAAATTACCACCAAGGCACTGAGTAGCCTTGCCTGGAGCAGGGGGTTCAAAAACCTCTGAAGAATAAAAGGCTGAATGCACACCTCCTGCATGATAAATCAGTGTCATGCCCACACTAGAAAGGAGACCCTGGCTGGGCTACAGGTGCTTCTCCTGTAAGATATCAGCTGTGCTCAGAAGAAAAAAACCTTTGAAAATCCTACTTTAGGTCTCCCTCTGTAGCTAAGAACCTGGCATGTGAATAGCAACAGGCAGAACTGGAGGCCTTGGGGATTACACAAGAGCTGAACGTGCTTCTGGATGCTTGAAAAGCTCATCAGGTGCTCCAAGGCCACCAAGGCTGCCGTGGTTTGTAGGGCTGGAGTGGTTTAGGTGGACTGGGTGGACTGGGGAAAGCCAGCAGTATGCAAAGGAGTGCTGAGATTAACACAATTCCAGGAAACATTGCTTCCCTGGAGGGACTCGTAGACAATGTCTGGCTGAAACCAAGGAAAGGCTTCTGCTTTGGGCTTGCAGTTGAGTCAGGGCATCAGAGGAGCTTTCCATTGCTCCTCTGGCTGCACAGAGAGCTCCAAGGACCTCCTCATCCTCAGCTACCAGGGGACACAGAGTCTCAGAACATACAGCATCTTGCTCCTCGAGGTGCTTTGTTCAGGGTTTTGCAGCAGATTGTCTGAGAACTGGGAATTTGAAGTTGGTGGCTGTTGTGACCAGCTGTGGCAAAGCCCCAGGGTGTAAGTAAAGGGACAGTCCACACTCCTCCCCACAGATGTCAGAGTTCAGCAAAGGTCACTGTAGTCTGCACACAGTCTGTCACCAAGATTCAAGGCAAGATCCTCACACAGGCTTTTACAGGGTGAAGTCATCACAGTTTTTCTTGATTTGAGGGTTACTGTAGCAGTTTTGTGTGGTGATCACAACTATCACTTCTGTGGCCATTGACACTGTCTCCATCTGACACCCACCAGCTCCTGAGCAGCACTTTGCACTTTCACTGCCTGTTTGTTCAGCCACAGTAAGGTTTGAATTGTGAGTCTCCTTTCCTTCCTGCACAGCCCTTGCTGCTAAATTTGTGATGTCTTTTTCTGGGATGCTGAAAGAACACTCTGCCTTTCTCTAACTGTTCCTGTTATGTTTTGATTCTTTCTTCATGCCCCAGAAATTCTACACAAGCAAGCCACATATAACAAAGATGCTCTCAGGTATTACTGTTCTCTGCTTGGCAAAGAAAGGAAACACAGCAGGTTCTGAGTGCTGCTTTCACATGTTCATAAGGGACATGGTACAAATCTTTTCTAGCTGGCTTAACTGCTCCTGTGATCTTGTCTGATTGTTGTCATACCTCTTGCTTTCCTCCAGAGTAATTCACACTGAAGCTACAATTCATCCTGTCTTCTTGTATGCTGAGAACATCATCTGTGGCAGGATCTTTGTCACTGTGTCTCTGCTGAGAAAGCCACTAATTTATCTACTTTATTATTGTTTTTCAGCTTTTTTTGTTAAACTGACGCAATAATCATACTGACAGTGCAGTGACAGGATTACACAAGTTTGATTAGTACATAATGAAAATTGCCTGTAACATAAGTATTTTGCAATTATGTAAAAAGCACAATGCCATCTGGGTCCTGCTCATATTTCTCTTTTTTTTTTCTTTCCTAATAAATGACAGCTAACAATAAAATTTTACTCTGTAGTAAAATGCGAATTGCAGCAACAAGAATTTATTAAAAACATTTTGTGTTTTCTTCTTAGCATTTTAAGACTTAGAAATCAGGCCAGCAAGTGTTTTGCCTGCTGAGTAGTCTTTATTCACAAAGGGAGCTGTTGACTTTAAAAGCGTGACCTATCTGGTTAAAGATTATTTGCAAGAGCCAAATGTTTCCAGGTCTCCTAAAGAATGGGGAGAGATTGATTCAGGCTCCTGCAGAGTAATCATTTCCTATCTTTCTTTCATTCACCTGACCCGTGAAAGTACAGCAAATTGCAATTGTGCTCCAGCCCACAGTGTATACACCACTTCTATTATTGCTGTTATTCAGTGCATGTGTCCACCCAGGGTTTTTGGGCAGTGCATCCCACAGTGGCCATAAGCTGGCAACCAGGACCTGGCATCCTCTTGAAACTTTGACCTCACAATTACATGTCTTTGGAGCACTGAAACTGAGTCCTTGATTTTACCCAGTAGACACTCAGAAATCAGTGAAAGCAACTGGCCTGTCAAAGACCCTTAAAAAGGTGGAGGTAAATGACCTGGTAAGAATCCCAGCATGAGCCAGTGAGGGAACTGGGATTACCAGACAGGGTTAACTGCATCTCAGACTTTTGCTACATCCCCTGCAAGAAAAAGAAGTTTATCCAACTCCTTGTTAAAACAGTGGTGGGTGAGAAGAGGAAGGTAATTATCCTTCTATAAATGTTGAAAATTAGATAAGAACTTCTGGTACAAGGGTCTGCTGGATTTGGGCTTTTATCTCTGCAGAACAGTATTCCTTAGGCACCAAAATACATAGCTAGAAAAGTTCTTGCAAGATTCATGATTCCATGCATGTATAATGAATTCAAACAAGAATTATATAAACCTCCACGAACTACTTTCATCTAAGTCTGGGAAGTCCTCTGTGTTTTTGCAGTCAAAATGCTGTTTGAGATTACTTTAGCTGGATGTAAAGAATGGCCTGTTTACATAAAGAAAAATAGCACAGTGTTCCTCTACCGTTGCAGGGAGAGCTGTAAAGAACTTTCACTCCTGGTAAGCACTAGATAAAACATTTCTCTGAGCTGCTTGTGGCCCTTGGGATCAGAATGTCTTCATTTTCTGTTGGGAAGATGGCACCAAAAATAGGGTAAAGGGATGATCAGAAGTAGTGGAAAAGGAAAGCTCCATGTCTGAGGGAAGGAGTCAAGTGGACAGGCTGGGCTGCCCTCTTAGACTCCAGGAATTCTGTCAGGTGAATGTGCTAAATGACAGAGAAGGGTTTAGGTCATTGTACCTGAGAACAGTGTGTCTTTAAGTGAGGGAAAAAGGAAATTATTGGAATAAGATACAGTCCCAAAGCTTTGGCTTCAACACTCAATAGGTTTAAAAAAAAATTATATAAAAAAAGAGGAATGTTAGTTACGTGAGGTAAACAGAAAATGAGATAAAATGCTAAATAGTTTACCAAGATTAGATAATGCTCAAATAATCATATATCTCCCTTTGATAGCAGAACTGATTACACAGACAAAGCAAATGCAATAGATTAAATCTGTCTGCATTTAGCTAGGGCATTAGACATGGTGTCACATGGGAACACACTAGTGAGGGAGAAAAATGGAGAATCAGTGTAACATCTGTAAAGTGGGAAGGGATTTAGCTAAGGGGTCTGATAGCTACTGCACTCAGCAGGGAGGTGTCACTCTGACTGTTAGGGAAGTTCTCCAGAGTTCCTCCAGAATTACCTTATATATTTTAATTGCTGAACACAGCATAAAATATCTATTGAAATTCTCCATTGAACTGAAATTGTGACAAGCACAGATCAGGACTCTGTGGATCCAGAGGAGCTGTGGTTTGTCTGAGTCCTGCCACACTAGAAATGGTGACACTCACTTGGACTGAACCAGGGTCATGTGCTACTGATTAAGAACAAACATTCGTGCTAAAAACTGGGAATAAAGATGGAACCAGATGGAAATCCTGGGAAGATGTGAATGCAAACTTTTTTCAGCTATTCTACTCATCAGATCCTCCTGAAGAAGTGTTCTCAGGGTAGAATTGAAAGGAGGACTAGGAACAGATGTAGGTATTTCCTCCTTAGGCTTTTGCAAATGAGAGGAGAGTTGGAAGTCAAGGAATGGAATAAAGGTCATCTGCAACTTCCATTGCTGCTGTGAGCAGCTGCATCATGGCAGAGAAGAGAAATGAATTCTGTGTAAGTGGCAACAGACACCAGTAGAAAGCTCTTCCAGCCTTCAAGATTCCCTTTTCCCTGTACTGGGAGAGGTTCTTTGCCATCCTTTGCTCTCCACTGGGACTCCTCTACAGCACTTGCAGCTGCTGGTGCCCACCTTTCAGCTTGCTCCCTGAGTGAGAATCCCTGATTTGATGTGTCAGACCCTCACTGCCACCTGAACAGCTATGAAAAATAAAGACAGAATATTTTCTCATTTTAAAACTGCATCAAAATGTTTTTTGGGCTGCTTAAATGCCTTTTTGATGAAAACTTTTACTGAAGTACACAAAGAAATCTTTCATATAAATACTTGTGAGACAAGAGTTGTGTTTATGAAAAAAGTCACAGTCACACAAAGTGATGTTAAAAGCAGCACTAGCTATTTCCAAAGAAATTGCAAAAGTTATAAAAAATCCCTACATTTGCCTCTTGTTGAATTTCAGGGGACATTTTAATAATAAATTACGATATGTAACCTGTTCTTCTTAATTAATCTGAACTGACTCAATGAATTATGTAATTCTGGGACTATTTCCAGTCTGCAAATTGCTTTAAGTCCATAGTAGTTTATGATAATTCTTGTGTATGAAATGTATTAATCCTGTGGAAAACAAAATACTAGCATTTGTTTAATGAAATCATTATCACTAAACACTTATCATCTGTTTAATGAAATTCAGAAATTCACAGATGGCTGTTCTCTTATACAGCAAAAGCATGTTTAACAGAAACAGTGTTGAGAAGTAAACACAGTAATCAGTATTACAAATGTACCTCTTCTGCAATAAAACTGGAACAATTTTTTGCAAACACGGATATGGACTATCAACCCACAGTAAGATTACTTATCTCTTCTGAAGAGTCCTCTTTGAAATTAAAATAGGAAATAATCTGCTTTTTGTAACAACAGATTAAAACAAACCCAAAAATGCAAAATGCTATCCTGATCCAGAGGCTCACAACTCTCCAGACTTCTCAAATCCCCAGCCACCACATGCATAATAAACTTTAGTGAGACTGATAATTATACTGAGGAATTATCCAGGATTACAATGGCAATAATTGTTATCTCCTACCTAAAACTGGTATAAGTTTAGCCAGCACTCATCACAAGCACATTTCTTTTGTTATGCAGAATATATAGCTTTGCAATTTTCTTTCTTCTGTAGATTTGGCCTGCCTGTAGGCATTTACCCCTCACTGCCTGATTTTGTTCTGCTCTGCTTTAGATGTTCTCAGTTATTTAACTGCTCCCATATGAAATTCTGGGTCTGCCTGAAGACATGTCATGTTGAACTGAAGCTGAGATGCTAAAGTATGTGATTTAGCCATACAGCACAGCCCCACTTCTCTCCCACATCCACAGAGGTTCTGGGGATAGAGCTTGACAAAGTGTCTACAAAATCAAATTGCTTCTCAACATTTTGTCCTTGGATTTGCTCTTCCCGTATACAAGGACAGCAAGCAGGAGAATAACTGATACAGGAAAGGAAGCTGTAAGGGAGCATTTACTTATGGGGATTAACATGATACAGCACAGTGACTTTGCAATCTGCACTGTAAAGTACCAGATGTCCCATATCAGTAATTCCCATAACTTACAGGAGTACATGTACAATTTCTTTTTGCCCTAAATAAATTCTGTGTTGCTGTCCCCCTGAAAAGGCCCAACTTTCCTGTCTGTTTTCACTTTGCTGACAATCTCAGCATGAAAGCACACAGATCTCAAGCACAGGTCTAGTCAAGAGATAAATGCCAGGTGAAAGCAACTCGTTCATTGAAAACTCAACAAGAGCAGGTTGCATTGGACACAGAATTGCCTACAGTGGGTGAAATTTTAATTCGTTAAATATAGATTTCATGTTTTTCTACCTCACCACTTTGTGGAATTGCTAGAAGAGTCACAGGTCAGAGTACTCTTCCAAACAAGCTACACGTGAATGATTTCATAAACACATTTCATACATTCAGGTTGGAAATTGGCCAGACTCCAGAGATAAAAGCTTGGAATTGCTCTCACCTTTCCCAGTCAGGAGGAAGAACAGGTTTCCTATTTTCTATTGCCACTCTTTCATGGTTCAGGTCTGTGGCTGAATCTGCTCTCAGTTCAAGACAAGGCTCATGGGATGAAAAGGAAATCTGAGCAGAGAGGAGTGAGGGGAGATGTTCTCTAAAGAAGCCATCAGCCCTCAGCCCTGGGGAAAATGGGGGATATTATTAGGGCAGCCAAATTTTCTATTGCTTTACTGTGGTGACTTTCTGTGTCTGTGAAGAGCTGCTGGAGGCAGAGTAAGTCCAGCTGCAGGACTGCCAGAGAGCAGGTGGGAGAAGAGAGAAGCCCTGGAGTCCAGACAAAAACCTGACACTGAACAGCTCTTTTCCTGCAGAGGTGCTGAGGGAAATAGGGCAGGAGCATGGACCACTTCTTTCACTCTACAGGGCAGACTCACTCTCTGAAAATAAAAAAAAAGTTGCTGAAGCTGTCAAAAATACTATGATCAGTGGAAAAATAATATGATCCCTTTGGATTTCCCTTCTTCAGGACTTTTCTCAGGAGCAGTCCAAGCCAAGGCAGTGTCAGGGATAGTTTCTCTATCTGCTTAAGTGTAGCATAATTAAGGAATCACAGACAATAATGGCTGACACACTGGGATCTCTAATATTTAGGTATCAGTTTCACAAGAGTGAAACTGCAGAACTTGGCCCTGAAAAAATATCCCAATGGAACCTCAAAGCCAAGGTAATTACTGTGCATTTTCTTTCCAACTGCTTCTCTGCCACTTTGTGTTTCTCATACTTGTATTATTGAAAGGAAAAAACTGAAGGGTATTTTCTTGCCTCTACTGCATGGTTAAATCTTTGAAAGCTTTCTATTTTCATCTAGCACAGATCCTTCTCTGACTTATTGCTGCCCACCCTCCAAGCAACAGCAAATCCAGATTATGTGTTAAAAACAAAAAGCATTCAGAGCATATGCACATTATATTAAAAAAAAAAAAAAAACACACACACACACAAAAACAAAAAAAACCACAAATCTTTCCTAATGTCTCCCTTTAAATTTTGTCTTATTTTTCCCCTCTGGGAAACCAGTCTATACATTTCCCCCCTTCTTTACATTTCTGAAGGCCCTTAACTTTGTCCTCTTAGCATTGTCATGCATTTAATTTAGCTAAGCAAATTTAGTTTGTATCAGTCCATTTGCTGTTCCTGCCAATGCTCTGAGCCTTCTGTGTTAGCACAGGGACTGCAGGAGCAGCACTGAGGTTTTAATCTGGAGGTACAGTCAACAGAGGAATTTAGAGCACTGGCAGACCTTTGTGTTTATGCTGGACTGTGAGGCATCAATCATTTCTAGAGGCTTTTGCCAAGAAGGTGAATGGCCAGATGTCTTATTTTGGGAAGTTTATAATTCTTTCTAAACAGGGAAATAATCTTCCTCCAGCAGACATGAATCTCCTCCAGAAGCACCACCTCCAGCTATGAAGCCCCACATAAGACAGTTCACTGGCTTTCAAAATACCCACTGAGCTCAAGTGTCCAACATTCAGCAGACTGCAAGTGCAAGATTTAGTTGAGCACATTTATAGACTGACATTTACATTTTTTTTCCTTACTCTTACTTTTGATTTGAATCAAAAGTCCAAGTATGTGCTTTTAGAAATTTCTATATTTTGGAGTAGATTTATGTCAAAAATCCCAATAACTTTAATTACCAAATCATCAGTTAGTTTCATTGTAACAGGAGACAAGAAGCACTTCTTCTGTTCAATACCTTTCAGTAAGTCTTGGGACCACTGAAGATTTCACAACCTTACCACCACCAAAGTAGCTTAGTCAATTGTAGCAATGCTGCTGTCTTAAATGTGGGTGAGTTTTTTTTCCTCTCATTATTTTAAAATGACATCACAATAAAGACACCACCCCCCCCCCCAATAATAAAATAGAAAATTTCAAACTTATTTTTCAAAGTAGTTTTCTCAAAAATCAAAATCACAATATTGTAATTCCAATACATTTTCTCTATGAGTTTTTTTTTTTTGACACAAAGAAAAACTCCTTCAACCTCTTTTGCAACAACAATAAGGGCGTAAAAAAAAGAACCTTTTCCAATCACTTTATCCTGCAACAAAATACACATTGAGCTTCCTCACTGGTCTTATTACAGCTGTCTGAATGAATGGAACAATTTGATTCAGACACATGTTCCAGCAGAAGAAAAAGACAACTTCACTGCCCCTAAATCTTGTAATCTTAATACTGATTTATTCTTACACGTTTTCACAAGTAGCTACCATTGTTCACAAGCAAAACAATTTGTTCAGCAGAGCTGAGCTGAGCCTTTAGGCTTGTTTGAATCTGCTCTCACACACCTCTGAATGGAAAAGAGATGGAAACCCATCTGCTGTAACTGGGAGCAAGATGATGCAGCAAAAAGAGTAAATATTTTTCCCCACCTTGTGGGTGAAGTGCTGACATCATGTAAATGCCAGGAGATAAAAAATGGTAGTCAAGGGGTGATAGAATAATATAAAAAGCAGTTCTGCTGAAAAAATAGTCTTAAACATGTGGTCTGGATTCAAGGGAAAAAATTAGTGCTAATTTTTATCATGTATTTTTCTCATTCTATAAAAGTCAAGTAATAGCACAGTATTGGCATCATTTGGTGAGTGATTTGATCAAGGATGAGTGAGGCAATGAAGTCTGGAACTCATTCCTTGAGCTGTTCTATAGATTTACTGACAAATACAGCAGCAACAACAAAATCATAATGAAAGAGGAAAAGAAATGGTTAACTATTGTGCATTCCTGAGGTGGAGTTTAGGTGGGGAGAAATTAAAGTCCTTGAAGATTTTTGACAGTTTCTAGTGAACAACCAACCACTGGATGTAGAGCTTCTAAATTCCCACTCATGTCACAGTTACTGGCTCACACCATCTTTTATAACAACAATTCTATGTTAGAAAAAAGATTTTGAGGATTTCTGCATCCTGTGTACTCCACAGAACAGCTTGAAAGGAAGATGAATCATAGGCAAGCAGTTGGCACCTTAGTCTCCTGTTTATTGAAGCGCATAGTTGAAAAGGGAAAACGTAACAAATATAAATTGGATGAGCTATAAAATTAGTATAATCCTTTAATAACTGGAACTGCAAAACATCCAGAGTGTGAAGTTTTAACAAAGCATGTTTTTTGGACAATTGCCATTCTCTTCATTGAGTAAAACCAAAATGATGATTGAGGAAGACTCACTGGGCACTGGTGAAGCTTCTGGACACAAAGTTCCAAAATAATGGATCCCTTTTCATGGATACAAAAGCTATTAATTTGTCAGCATTTCAAACAGGAACAAAACAACTACCAAAAATGTTATGTGTTCAGGGCTGGGTTCATCTCTTTGTACAGGCATGCCTGCTCTTACAAAGTCGTATTTGCCATATATTCAATAATATCTCTGTACACTCCAAGTGGCTGCACATTTAGGTACCAATGGTGGATGGTATTGGACTACACAGATATCTTTCTTTGTTTCTCTTCTAATTAGAAAATTGGACTGTGCCATAACAACTGTGTAAGGACAATATTATACTGCTAAAAAAAATTCCGTTTGCTCATTTCTCGAGCATCTCTTGTATAATTTTCCCTTTCACTCCCTCAAAAATATTGAAATCCAAATGAAATGAAACCTCCAAATGAAATCTAAGACATGATAGGGTTTGGTCTTATGTTCAACTGGCATAATTTTATCAGTGTTTTACCAGGATTCCTGTGATAGGAATTACATGGCCTTTGTGTAGTGTAAAAGTCACAAGAAGGGAGGAATTGTGAAAATAACAAAGAGCTTTTAACTGCAAGCTGAAAATAGAAACCACAGCACTTGACAATCTTTTGAGCAGAAGGGCTTTTTGGAAAAGAGCAGTTTGTAAAGGGAGAAACAGAGGTCAAATGACAAAGAACAGGTCTGTGTTACAGGGAAAGCAGCTGAAAAGTGAAGGTACTGAACTGCAAAGCAAACAGCAAAGGAATTTACTCACTTTACAAATCATGCACCAGAAGCCCTGCAGAGAAGTTACACTATTTTCCTTTTTTTTTTTTTTAGAGGGGAAAGTAGCATATACATTTCAGAGCAGTGCAGTATGCTGGTAGCAACATTCCACTATTTAAAATTATTCTTTATACCCCTCACTTATTTTACTTATCATGATTCAGGAGGGTGCTTAAATATGCAATGAATCCTTTACCAATCAACAGAATGACATGCTTAAATTTTGGCAACTATTAAAGTACCTAAGTGAAATGGGGCCTTAAATGAGATTTTGTATGGGACTGAGATAGGCCTTACATAGATATGCAGAGATGATATGTAATGGTCACATCAATTTCTGAAATATTAATATACCTCCAGGGATTTCAAAGTCACAGTGATTTATGCTGCTAAAGACTTGTCTCACTGTATATATCATATATAAAAACTGTGGGTTTGGGCTGTTAAATAAATATCACTTTTCAGATGAATGAAATGCTATGTCAGACAGTTTGAAAGCAAAACTCTTCAAAGACTATTCTATGACAAGGTTCAGAACAGAAGTTTTGGAGCAAGTTAAGTTAATTTTTAAATTATGAATAAGGAAATTTACACTTTCCCTTGACTTTTGAAGGGTTAGACACCATTCTTGTCACATGCTGTTGAAACTGAAACATGTCATATTTGAGAAATTCAATATTCCATCAAAGTATATGAGAAAATGAATAAGGGTCAAGAAATAAATTCAATCAAAGCAACTGTCTACAATACTGAATTTTTGTTGTTTTTTGCTTAGCACAGATCCATTCTTAACTGGTCTTATTATTAAAATGTATGAATAATAATAATTTAAAATTATAGAAACCTGAAATCACTTGGATGGGTAAAGACCTTGGGATGACTCCAGCCCAGTTTCCAGCAGTGACAAATATGGGGTCAGTCCAGGTTACTTTGGGATTTATCCAATTGTGTCTTAAAACCCTCCCAGGATGGAGATGGCACAGCCTTTCTGACTGGGCAGAAGCTCCAGATGGACCATCCCAGTGGTCAATGCCTCCCAGCTTGATGTCCTTCTTGCACTGGACTGTGGAAAACTGGGTATGCACTGTCCTAAACTCTTCACAGATGCCTCTGGTATTTGATTTATAAAAGCTGAATATTGCTTTTTTTCCACCACTGTCTGTTTGGGTACCATGGGGTAACTGGTTCCCCCAGGGCTGGCAGCAAGGAGCAGAGTGGGCTGCCCATGGGGTGGGCAGGGCAGGGCCTCAGAAGGCAGATCCTGCCCCACAGCCCCAGGCAAGACCATCAGAGATGTCTGTGGGGCTGGGGATAGAGATGGGGATGGGGATGGACAAGGCCAGGCCAGGCCATTCCCCTGTGGCTCAGGGATGGAGCCAAGCAATGCAGGACAGCTGGGACAGGGGCTGAGGAGCAGAGCTGTGGGGCACAGCCACTCCCCTGGGGCAGAAGTCAGCCCAAGACAAGGTCTGCCCATGGTGCTCCCAGCAGGTTCTCCCCACAGTCACCCACAGGAAGGGGCTTCCAAGGGAAAGGGCCACTCTTGGCTTCACTGGTGCTGAACTGGTCCCCAGTCCTGGCACTTAAAGACTCTCAGGTTAGGCTTTGTCAAAAAAGACAGTCACTTTCCTGCTTAGGAGAAGGTCTTTGAAATAAAATCTACATAAAACAGGGTATTAATTTCTTTAAAGTAGGAATCCTCAGACGAGAGAGGCAAGGTCCCCTGAGAAGGTGAAACAGACTTCTACTCATTCAATTCTCCAATTTGGTGGAGAGACTTTACACCCAGAGGAAGAAATTTCAGCCTTATGAAACCCAAGGCAGCATGCTTTACTCTGGACTCTGTCCCACTTGTGAAGTTCAGAGCACACACCATCACTATTTTGGTTATTTTTCCAGCAGAATGGGAACATTCTTTCTTCATGCTGGAAGTGTAGGATCTGTCCATACCAACATACTGCTACAGTATTTTCCACATGAGGATGTCACTCCACAGATGATGACACTCCACACTGCCCTCCTTGATATTTTTATCTCCAGATGGTGAGATTGTGACATAAGTCCAGTGATACAATGGCAGAAAAAAAAGTGTAGAAGCAATTACAGATGCTCTAGGTCATTCCTCCTTGGAAAGACACACCAGTAAGTCTGGCTTCCATCACTCACAAGATGGCTGAAGTTTTAACAAAGAGTAAGAATCACTTTGTTCATGGATAAACACAACGTGCTGGATAAAAGTTGTCAAGGGAAATCCTGTTTTACCAATCCAGTCACAGTTTCATGGAGATTCAGAAAGCGTGTGGCTAATGGATGTGCAGAATACACTTTTAAAAGGTTTTTCATAAGATTCCATAACATTTTTAGGGAAACCAAGTTGTCAAGTGGCACTAATTCAAGTTTTTGGAGTGAAGCTGCTGAAATGGTAAGAAATCACACATTCAGGACTTAGCAGCAGGGGGCCATTGGATCCTTAAGTCAGTAATTCTTAAAAATAAACAGAACATTTTGGGGGTGAAATAAGACAGAAAGAGACAGTAAGTAACTAAACTTGGAAAAGTGTATTAATACACAACTAATTGTCAATTAATTAATTAATTAATTAAGACAATTCCCTGCTTCCTTCCCCGGTATCAGAAATTATCATGACTCTCATATCTGTGAAGAGCTTATGAGCTAACTGACCACTTCTCCCTCCTGTACACCTTCTCACAGTTGGTCATTCAGGTTTGGAGACAGCATTTTGAACATATCTCTCTGCTCTTCTTCAGAAAATTGCAGCTGAAGTGTCTCTCAGTCTATGTCCCTCATGTTTGGTCCTAAATTGGCCCCACACTGGACTCCTTCAATTAGGCTTCAAGTGTCAAAACTCAAGTAATCTGAGGCCCTTACCACTCATGGGGAAATATCCTCCTCACTGTCTCAACTTCCCAGAGAAAAATCAATGTTATAAAGAATCACATTGATGTTTTGTCCACAAATAAGCCCTTTGAGCAAAAAAATGCTTGTTTCTAGCTAAACTAGACAAATTGGTGTTCAAGGTTACTCACCTCCTCCCCAGACCCTGAATCCCCAGATGTGATTCATTTGCCATTTCCTCAGTAGGCTGCAATAACAGCTTCTTTACTATTAAACACAAATATCTCAAAAATCAACAACACAATCACAGAGCATCAGTAGGTTTCTCTTGTACCACAAAGGTTTCCTCTTACTTGAGTTCTTGGATTATTATCTCAATTTCTCATAAGCATTTCTATTCATCCACCAATTCCCCCTTCATTATCTGAAGATTTAAACTCCACACTTCTCACCTCACATTTTCAGGTAAATTTTGAGGGAGAATGCAATATGCACAGCACAGTCTGCATGTGTAAATGTTACAAATCAATATAAATAAAATATACTTAAATAAACAGAATTAAAATCTCAAATGAAACTGCACCATGACAATCAGTAACACATTTAGATGAGAATTCATACTATGGTCAATATGAAATATGGGTATCATAAAAGCTGAGCTATCTCCAGATGTCTTTCAGGCTGATAAGTAATAACAGGCTGTTCAGAGACACAGATTCAGCCCCTTCAGCCCTCCTAACAATGTGAGAACAAATTTCTCTTTGTTCAGCATCTCATTATACCTATTTTGCTGTAGATAATTTTAGTCCTAAAAGTTCTCTGTGATTGCTGTTTATGTTGTGCTTCTGCACCTCAAAGTGACTGTGGAGCTCCTTAAGCATTGCATGCCATTGATGCTCATACTAAACAAGCTCAGTTTAAAATCCAAGTTTTTTTTCCTTTCACTACTTCCAGCTCTACAAAGTCAAGCCAGCACCCACACTGTGATAACCAGAGCTGGGGTTTTCCATAGTTAAGAGCCACACAGACAAGCCCACCAAGGGTCTGGAGGATGTGTTTCAGGGCTCTGTTTGCCCCAGTGTTTACTGAAATACTCAGTGCTTCTGACTCCCAGTCATCTCCCCAAGAGCCAGTTCTGTATCTGAACCCACTGTATACACACAGCTCAGGTTTTTTCTTTCCTGTGTCACTACTGGCAATAAAGTCCCATTTTTATCCATATTGTCTTCAGGTTATGTTCCAGCATCTCCACATGATGTCAATCTTCACCCCTACAAGGACATTTTCTGTAGAGAAGTTTTTCCTTGGTATAACTTCGGGGATGAGCAAATGGCAATAGGGTTATAGAGGTGTTATTGAATTGTTACTGCTGGCAATAAAGTGCCAGCAGAGCACAGCACAGTGTGACTGCCATATTCCAAACTGAGTTACCAGCACTGACAGCTATGAGTACATCTCTTTTTGCTGATAAAGTGATCACACTTGACTCAAAGGCCCTGGAACACTGTGTGTTTGGGATGATGTGTTACAGCCTTTATAGCCACTAATCACAGGAGAAACGTGATTTGCTATAACTTCTTTTAATGCAGACATCTGGATGATACAAGCTAACTGCACCCAGAAAATCTTACAGAAACTTAAATTCTGATCCAAAGTTTTGCAATAACCATGCATACCTACAGTAATAGCTTGAGCTCCCTAATCTTTATTGCATGTGTAGTGCACCACTGTGGTAGAATAGTATACTTTATAGTCATTTGTTTTTCAGCACTGAAAATTTAAATAATGTTAATCTCCCTTTAGATTTGATGTAAATTTAACTTGCTTATATAGAAAACTCCAATCTTTCCCTGGATAGATTCTGCATTCCTCTTCTGTCTTGACCTTTGAAAATCTTCCCCATGACTACCAGTCAAAACACTCTAAACATCAGAAATTCTTTCAGATCTTGCTGGAAGATTAATCATTCTGTATTCCAAAATATTCTGTTGAGAGCCTTTTAGTTCGTTAATTTCCTCAAATCTCACTCGAATAGTATCTAACTACTAAAAATTGACAGGAATGATTAGTGGCAGTACCCTGCAATTGCCATTGAAAAGCATATGAATACTTCCTAACAAAAGATATTAATTCCCTGAAGTGTACTTTTTGCTTCCTAAGCTAGCTCCAATGAGAGACTCCTATGCCTGGAAGCCAGTATATGTATGATATTTAGAATCTGATTCTCCCTAGGCAAAATACAGAGCTCTTTTCTGTGTGTCTGAACTCTGGGTATGAGACACAGAGAATCACACACCACAAAATGAGATCAGGGGCAGCAACTGTGCTGAGCAGAAAGCTGACAGGAGCAATTGTGCCCAGAGTGCAGTCATCTAGGTGTTGTCATTAAAAGTGAAAAAAAAAAAAAAGGGATAACTCTGGACATACCTTTAAAACCATTTAAAACACCTCTGCTCTGGTTCCTTACATAGACTAGTTTCTTCTGAGGAATACTGAGATCTACAGATAATCCAAGTATAGGAGCAGACAGGTTTAAGAAAGAGCTGTCAAGCTCTATCCAGCAGCTCTCCCAGAGCACACTGGCAATTAGCACAGACATATTCCAAACAACTTGCCAAAGACAAGCCTTGCCATCCCCACAAATATGGGATGAAAGTGTGTGTGTTTGCAGAGAGTGTTCATGCTGACCTTAAGCCCATATTCCTTCATCTGTTGGAAAGGAGAAAGGTAATTAGATAAGAAATACCCAAAAAGGGGGATACTCTGGGATTTTTTGTCCTAACATGACACACCCATGCAGGGGCACACAGTCCCAAGAGGTCACTACTCCCACAGCTCTAATTTCTCATTTCTACTGCACTGGAAACACACATGTCCAAGGGAAGGCTCTGAATTTAGAGCAGAGGGAGACAAGTCTTTAACTGCAAGTTCATGTAAGTGTTCATCCCCCCAACACTGAACTTTCCCCAGAAAGTTATTTTATTTTTAATTCCCTTGCATATCATAAAATCACGTCTGTTATAATTCCTCCTTGGAAAGTACCTGCAGGGTCGTTCAAGATGAGAGACACTTTAGAAAAACATTAATTATCATGGTGATATCAGAATTTATCTTTTGCAAAGTGTATAACTAATGTCTTAGTAGCTTTCCCTAACTTTATGTTTTTGCTTCCAGTAATTGATATCTCTCTTGGGATTCGTCACCACCAGATGGGTGACCATATGGATAGGGAAACTTGTTTATAAACCCCGTTATTTATGCACCCACAAGGCTACCCAGGGAAAATAAACTTCCTCTAGATTTTATTAGGAAGACAGACATTAAAGTATTGTCATTCCATGGTGGTAGAAATTACATTTTTCTTGTCCCTTTTCAATAGGAGCTAGAGAAAAACTCAGGCTTAGGTTGGTTTTTGGTGGTTTTTGTTGCTTTTTTTTTAAAATAACTTCTTAAAGAAAGTGAGGATTTAAATGAAGGTAAAAAGTTACCTATGAAACTGCATCATTTTTTCTTCTCCAAAGAAAGAGCACATAAAATAGTGAAAAGAAAAATATATGTTTTGCAAGAAGGCTGAGTCTAATAAAGAACAGTGTGTTTGACTGTTGGTGAGTGGACCAGAAATACCAGCTGGAAAACCAGCAAAGGAAACCTGCATTTGAAATCCCACCAAGAAGAAAAAGGGATCTGGATACTGATCTATTCATTAGAAAATGTTAAGAAAAAGTTTAGTAGCTCTAAGTTAACAGCAATCTGCATTCACACCAGTGTAACTGAGATCAGTCCCTGCCCTGGAAACTGTAGTAAAACTAATAATGTTAGAATAACATTTTAGGCTAATGATAATTTACATTCCTTAATTTGCCATTTACCTAAAGCCGTTTAATCCACCAGAAAAATTAATTTGCTGTTAAAAGACCTCTTATATCCCATTGACTTCAATGGACATGGGATAAACCTTTGTAAGTTCACAGCAGTTTTCAAAAGGGAGTGATGATAAGTAGTAGAATGGTTTAACACTGGTGAACTGAGAGGGTGCAAACATTGGAACAGGATGCCCAGGGCAGCTGTGGAGTCACCATCCCTGGAGGTTTTTAACAGATGTGTACACGTGGCACCTGGGGACAGAGTTTAGTGCTGGGTTAATGGCTGGACTTGATGATCTCAGAGGTCTCTTCCAACCTTCACGAGTCTAAGTGAGGAACACTATGAAATATTTCACACCAAATAATTTTTATATCATTCCTGTAAGCCAACAAAAGAGTTTTTCCTAACATGAAGTTAATAATTGCATTGCTAACACATACAACAAATGCTATTGCACAGGGCTGTACACTGAAAAGAAATGCAACAGTTTTGCATTGCTGTGTGTGACATTGACTCTGTATGGATACACCCGATGAGGAAGCCTTGTAAAACCACCAACCAAGTAACAAAACATCTATTCATATTTTTTCTGTAAGCATTAAACAGTCTGATGCCATGGTTTGACTGAAGGACTGAAACATGGCCATGTGGCATATGCAATAAAAGGCAGAGTTATACCTTCCCTTTTCTAGCTGTGTTCGACCCTAGGCATCATTGTCAAACCTCAAAGGCCTCATCCAGCTTCCCTTAGCCCAGGTATTCCAGGCTGGACACCTTACTGGGCCCTGCTGGGAGCCTCTTTCTCTTCCCAGTTAACAGGTAAAGGGAAAAAAGGCAGGGTATCTGTGCCTCCTCAGGACATGAAGTGAAATGTGAGCAGGGCCTGAAAGTTAGTACAGAAGCTGGGAACACACAACTCAGATTGTTGAGGTTTTTGTTTAGTTTTGTTTTGTGTTTTCAGATATAGCTCAAGAAACTGCTTGATTTGTGTTTAGCCTCCACAGCCACTTGAAAGTGAGGTTATAGCAAAGCTGAGCTAACATTTTCAGATTGTTGGTTTCAGCAACACAGCACTGCAGGGAGTTTTCACAAAGCAGCTCACCTTCAAAGCTCAGTGTGCAGGGATGCCTTATTTCCCCTTTGAAGCCCTGAAAGGGAAATAACTAGTTGGTGTGAGATGAGGGAAAAAAATCTTCTGCACTGCGATTCTCCACTTTATTTGTCTGAAATTCTGCTTCGCTTTGATATCAGTTGAGTTAACTCAGCTGTGAGGTTAAATTTAGGTAGAAGGTTTGCACTGGCACTCCTCCCTCTTCTGTGTAATCCTCCAGTAATGCTCACAGCAAATGGAGCAGCAGGCTGGGTACCAAAGTTCCAACTTCTCACAAGTCTCTAAAGGATCCACACTTTCAATGACAGAGCAGCACAGAAAGTGTTTTCTAGGTGAAAGGTTTCCTCCTGTTTACCTAATAGCCACATTAATGTAGCTTTCCTGTAGAATTTATGGCTGTGTCTACACAGTACATTAAACATTGCCAGGAAACATCCCCAGACATGGATATTCAATTGTGCTGTTAAATCACTCAGATGGTCCCTGGTGCTGTTTTGGTCCATGCCAACCAGTCCCCCAAACATTTTGGGAGTTAGCACAGGCCAGGGATCACTCCTGAGAGGAAGTCTGGATGTAGTCACCCTGGTTTGGAAGCCACAGAGTTTCAGCAAGCTAATTGTTTTAGGGGCAGATGATGGTCTTGGTTGCTTTTGACTTTTTAGTATAGCAGTAGTCTTTGATTTTGTTGCATGAAAATGTTCATGTCACGAAAGAGATGCTTAGAAAAGGGTGAAATTTATAGCCATCACAGACCATAAAAATCACATTCCTGTTGTAGTAGGCAGCAGTGCATGTTATTAAGGCAGTTTATAAAAATAATGATAGGATATAGGGGATGAAGACAATTCCAGACAAGATGGATCCAACAGGAAAAATATACTGTGAGGGTGACCGAGCACTGGCACAGGTTGCTGAGGGAATTGTCTCCATCCTTGGAGATATTCTGGATGTGGTCCTGGGCAAATGACTCTAGATGGTCCTGCTTGACCTCCAGAGGTTCTTTCAGCCTCAACCATTCACTGATTCTGTGATTCAAATGAAGAAAAATAATTTTAATTCCTTCTAATTTAATTATGTCAAAGGCCACAAAGAAGATGAAGGAAAATATCCTTTTTTTCTGGACTATATGGCAGCAGAATTGGATGTTTAACTGTGACTGCATAAGGCTTAGGCAGCAGTGAGTTTGACCCATGGAAGTCCTCTACTCCTGGGTGTGCTATGTTATATTTTGCAGGAAAAGGGGAAAAGAGACTGGTGGCCAGGTGAGCTTAGAGAGTAGAACAAAGTAGAAAAAACAGCTTTGCCATTTTTCCCTTTTATTGATAAAACATCAAACATCAGTACTGACTAACTCCAGCTGGAATGTGACATTTCCCTTTAAAGGCAGAATGTATTACATTACAAAAAGGTAATGAATTGTTCAGCTTCTGCCTGGAATGGGAAAAGAACAAGGAATGAAAAAAGAAAACTTCTTTGTCATGAATTGACAAGCATGTTATTAAAGCTATTTATTCTGCAAACATGCCTCCAGAAGTAAGCTGTCATCCTTTCATCTGAAAGGACTGCAGGGGCCAATGAGTAGGGTGGACATCTGACCACTAGAAACAGGGCTGAGATCACTGCACTCACTTTTGACCACAGGTTGCAGTATAAAAGGTCTCACATCCAATAATTCATCAGGTTTATAAAGTCAGAAACATGGCCACATTTGTGGTCCTATTTACTGAATATACTTGAGCATCAAAGTACCGATAAATCAACTTTTAGGCAAAATCTGCAAGAGAAACATTTCAGATGTGTCTTAATATTTCACAGCTGGAAGAGGATTATTGGCCCCTTACCTCTCATATCTCAGAGGGTTGAGAGTTTGAAAGACATGTCTATACCACCTCCTTCTCATATCAACTGCACCACATATTACTCCCTCTAAATAACCTACATTTTGGACTAGATACATCAATTTTTTTTTTTTTTTTTTAACTAAGTTGAAATACCTTGACCTTGTACAATGCAGCAATTGAAGTTACTAGGGAGAGTAACAGCTTGTGAAATGACTGGTGTCAGAGAAATTTGAGCCAGATCAGGGTGGAGGGGGGGTAAAGGTGTTGGCAGGTGAAACAGAAGTGGAAGGAGTAAATCCAAATGGGGCTCAGCTCATCTGGTACCCACCACTGAGGCACCTCAGGCAAAGCAGATTTCTCCTCCTGGCCTTGGGAGGAGAATCACTGTGCATGACTAGAATTTCCCTGGCAAATAGGAGAGGTTCCTATCTCTTCCCTTTTACCTGGGCTGGAAGGTAAAAAGAGTAAGAAAAAAGTTTTACAGTGTCATGATGACCCCATCCAGTCTGCTCAGTCACATGGTCATCATACCAACAACTGCCTGGAAGCTGTAGATTATGTTTATATTTGCAGTGATACCTGATGGCACTACCAACATTTTCTACATAACACATTACCTGGTAGATTCCTCTCAGGCAGCAGACTGCACGAGCAGAGAAGAGGATTTCCATCCCTATTGGTGACATGGATAATGCTTGAACAGAGAGGTGCAGCTTCTTTAAAACCTCTGTGCCTGAGAAAGGCCTTGGACCAGGGTCACATTTTGTGAGTAAGTTTCCAATCACTTGTACTGAAGGTAGAGTGCAGCTTCTCCTGCATCTTTAAAAAGACAAGAGTGAATCATCATCACATGAGCTCTTTGACAGACTGTAAGGGCTTTTCCTAAAGAGGGCTTTGGGCTCTAGCTTCCATATAGAAACTCTCTAAAAGACCTTTATTGGGACTGCTCATCTCTGGATGACAGTGAAGGTTGGAAAAGCAACCAGATGCTTGGCAAATTTAACAGACTGCATGGAGAGAGCCCTGAGCTCTGAAATGGTCGATTTGATCTAATATCTCATGATAATTAGGAGTGACCTGCCTATGGTTATATGGTCTCATTGCATCTTACATCCATAGAGATCTTGCACATCACTAATCCAGGAGAAAAATGCTGAGTTCTCCATCTTAGAGCAGTTTTCTTCAAGCATAACAGGGGGAAAAAAAGAGAGAGGAGGAGGAAGAAAGCTGTAGCTCTTGCTGAAATGAAACCTCATCCATCCTCTGAGTGCACATTCCTAACTTGCTTTCTTTGCCTAAATCTCCCTTTACATCACATGAAAAGTGAAACCTCTGACATCTGGATACAGTCCCAGACATCAGGGAACTCCACTTGTAGGTACTTAAATTGTACACTGAATTAATTCAGCAAGAGTCAATAGTGCAAAAAATCTCAATGCCCAATAACCACAGGTCAAACCACAGTAAACAGATCTGAGCTCTGCTGCACTTTCCTAATGACCCTCTGGCTAAGTTAAATTTTCCTCTTCATTGCTCAAAGACGGTGAGTAATGCAGAGAAAGTGATATATCCTGGCATGTGGAAAACACTTTGGAAATCCCCCAAAAATGGGTATTTCATTGTGTAAGTGAAAACCATTCTCACCACCATTTGAAAAACAGGCCTACATGTCAATCTGGCGGATCTTGTGAAAACAGATGTTACAAATAGATTATTTAACTTTTTAGTGACTCAGTTATTTAGCATTTTTATTCTTGTTATTAATAATGTTGGGATCATTGTTAATCCAGGATCTTACTTATTTTTGTGCCATTAGGATTAAGTCAGACTGGAATTCCTTTTTTTATTAATATGCGTTAAATGGTAGATGTTGCTCTTAGACAAATCCTAATGGACAAGCTGTAAGAGGTGAGTGCCAGTGCCCTCAGAAGTGCAATTACTAATGGAAAAGATTGGAAAGCTGAATGGGATCAAGAAGCAGTGTGTGAAAGTAGAAGAGAGGATTTTGAAAACAACACATTATTTCAGCATTAGTCATCAATATGCATAATTTAGAGCTAATCAATAGTGGTAATTACAACTCCATACTGATCTAAACATTATCAGATGGCAATATTATATAAATATCCATGTTATTGGAATGGATTGCCATTATTATTCACAGCTGTATTAATTTTTATAGTGACATAATGGTCAAAATCCTTTTCATCCATGCGTGGCATATTAAAATTTTAGTTTTGGTACAAAGAGATCTGCTCCATCCATCTTAACATAATTCAGCTGCTGATGAATTTTCTGATTACTTAACCCGAAAGAATTATTCCCGCTAAACTGCCATTTTCTCTCCTCTAGTCACAATCTGCATTTCAGAATAGCAGGACAAGCACTGGGAGGTGTCAAGCATTTATAATTTGACTTCAGTGAAAGTTACAGATGCTCGATACTTTTCAGGTCATGAACCATCGTCTGCTTCTCCAGCTCCTGGAACACTAATGCTGTCCATTGTAATTTGAGTTCACTTTCAAATCATGGACTTGGTTGTCAATTGCTGGAGTTAATGGCTGTCTTGCCATTCATCCCACATGGGCAAGAGAGAGCTGCATGCAAAGCATAACAGAGATTTATTTTGCATTATTTCATTGTGTATTCCATAAGGGAACTAAGGAATAGCAGAACACATTTTATACACAAGTCATAAAATTCATTTGTCAATAGCATGGGGCTATACTTCATGTCCAGCTCCCAGTGACTCAGAAACACTCTTGTGGTAAAATTTGGTTAGGCTTTGCCCCAAGGTCAAGGATCCAAGTTAACAACAAAGTATTCATTTACCAACAAAACAAAATGAAATACTTCTGTAAATAATTATTTAGTTGGATTATTCAGTATCCAAAACTATCCATAAAAAATATAAAATTTTGACATAAAAATCAGATTAAAATCTGAAAAGAGATAAATACATAAAGAATTTTTTTCCAGTGCTCACATATGGCCATGTGTTTCTGTGCCTAGAGATTAGATGGTGTTTTGGAGAGGGTCGCATGGATTTCAAATATTTATCTCTAGGGTGTACAGTATTTCTAATATGTATTTTTAGGCAAAAATACAGAGTTGCACTGATGTTTCAGCAAGGATAAGATCTGATGCACCACTGTTTCCCATTTGATCTATGTTTGCACAGCAGTTCTGAAACTTCCCAAACAGGCTGATCATTCAAGGAGTGGAGTCTGTGAGTCCCCCTGTGAATGAAGAGGCACGAACACATTGAGGTTGCACAGAATTGCACAAAATCTTCTAACTCCACTGAAATTGAGGTTTCATGCAAAAAAAAAAGATGTGACTGAGGAAATGTCGACATCTGGTAGCCATAAACCACTGTGTTCTGCAAAGCAGAGATATGAAGCAGAAGGAGAAAGGTAAATTAAATGTCTTGCATGATGTTACAAATGAAAAATAGTTCCATTAAAAGTTGAGCATTAAAGAAATCTCAGCTCTGAGGTGACAAGGACAGTGTACTACTGTCAAGACCACTGCAAGTTCACAGCTATTTATTGTATTTTTGGAAGGATTTTGATCGTGAGAGATCTTCATCACTTATAAATGAACTAGTCATTATTAGCCTTTTATGTATCTCCAGAGAGCTATCACAGCTCTCATTAACCGCTGTATCTAAACAACTGAAATCTCCTGTTGCAGTGGCACGTGTTTCCAAGTCTGAGTCCTTACCCACTACCATGTCCCATCTCACAGAAGCAGAATAAAGCCTGAATAAATTAGGGTAAACCACAAAACTTTCAGCACTGCCTCAGTGAGTGTTTAGGATGTATACAAGATATATTGAACTTAACTGTTCAGACTCAAAGATTCCTTCAAGAAAATAAGGCAAAAAGTCTGACTGCCACAAATTTTTCTTCTGAACGGACAGAACTGGGTTTTTTTCCACCAGTTGTTGGTGATTTAGTTTATATCAGTCATTTGCTAGCTACGAATGTGATCATTTAGGTCAGAAAAGAGAATGTAATAAGGAAAGTTTTATACAAAACCAGTGCTGAAAACTATGGAATTCTATCAAAAAAAGCAGCTGTGTTTCTTGTTTGCTCTTTGCCACAGTTTCCTAGACCAAAAAAAAAAAAAAAAAATCCAGAAATGAGTTTTCATCTAATTCTCAGTTTCCACACTGCCCTTTGCATGATTTTTTGTATTAGAGCATGTGAAAACACTATATGTACTTAATAAATTAAATAATTTTGCTTCTCTCAGTCTTATTATTATCCTTTATTTTAGTTGAAATTTAAACCATATCCATCCTACAGAGAGTTAGAGATCAGGTCCAGCCTGCTGAATTCTGTCTGCAACAGTGGCCAGTAGCTGCTGTTTATAGAGGGGTATAAAATCAGACTAAGATCCAACAGTGTTTTCCCTTACACACATTCCCAGTTTCCAGAAAAATATAACGTGTTGCTTCATACTCATCTTTTTGCCCAATTTCTTCCCTTCCTGCTAACTTGAAGGATTTTATGAAGCACTATAACTACACAATCACTGTCCTCTTTTATGGGCACAGACAACATTTCCCCCTACCCCCCTCTTTTATTACATTTATAGTCTTTGCCTGCCAAGATACTTTTATGGCGGTGGAAATGATTGCCTCACTCTTGATAAAGTCTGGAGTATCCCTTGGTGCTCCATATAACTTGTCACAGTGCTCTCAACAACAGCTCCTGGTGTGTTCCTGAGCGACTGACACTTGTACCAACTCCCCTGATGTGCTTCCTGACATGGCAGAGAATATTCTGCTTTACAGCATCTCCCACACAGGGCTCTGCACTGCATCTTTCCAATGTCTGCTCTTGCTTTCCTCACTTGTCTTAACTCCCGGGCTTTTGCCTTTAGAGACAATGAAAATTTATATGTTTGCTTTGCACAGTAACTGTACAAGCAATTTAAAGAAAAACATTTCCTTTGCTGCCTCACATTTCTGTTGAGGGTGTTGTGTGTGGGGTATATCCCCAACCCCTTTTTTTTTTAATGTAACTGGAAACCAGGCAAGTTCACCTCCCAATATCTTGTACAGAGCTGCCTGCATTGTTGCAAACCCTTGGCTTTCCATTCCGCACAGCCTCGTTGCCTGGTTCATCTGCATTTCCAGCTCACAGAGGATTACAAGCATACTTTCTGTACTGAAATGTGGGACCTAAAGGCAATAAAAGACCAGGCAACAGTCTAAAATTGATTCTTCTTCAGAGATCTAAATGGGAAAGAATTATTGAAGATACTTTTAGGGCCCCTTGCTGAATCATCAAACTATTTTGCAGTGGTAATTGAGACAGCATATAAATACTGCATAGATATCTCTTCAGGTCCTCTTCATAGAGCAGTTGTATTCCATTAAAGTGCTTTTCTTGTACAGGTTAATCTCTCAAAATAAAAGTGGAAAATACAGCAACAAAACAAGATGATATTTTCACTACTCAATAAACCTCTCTTCCCTTGTCTGTAAATAAATGATTCCCAGAGGCACCCTCTCCAGGGCTCCTGAAAACGCAAAAGGGCAAGGAAAGGAATTAAAAAATATCACACACTGCTGCTCATACTCTTTATTAAAACAAACAAACAAACCAGCACATCAAAAGCTGTCCTGCTTTATCCTGCATTTACATGGTATGAAAGTTAAATCAGATTTGGATCCAGTCTGCCTGTGGGAGAATACTCCTTGAACCCCCATTGATTGACATAAAGGTGAAAACAAACTCCCCATCAATGTGAAGCAGGAAAGCTGAGGGTTTTTGAAAGTGAGAATGACAAATCAGGCTTAATGATCAGGACAAATCCTCAGTGTGAAGAAAGCATAGAATAAGTGCATTTCCACCATTTGTAATTTTTTGCACATCCCTCATTTTCTTTTTTTTCTTGTCCTGTGATTTTTTTCCCCCAGTTCCAGAACTATATCTACTGCAACTGAACAGCATCTGATTTATTTTGGATACTACGACAGTGTAACTACCAGTGACAAAAATACATTCTCATTGCAGCTGCACACATAGGAAAGTATTTCAACACCCAGAGTTGGATTGATTTCACATTATATGTTAAAAAATACAAACGTCTCTCCTAAGGGAAGTGAAATCCTGAAGTTTAATGGCTAGATTCCAGTAACAGGGTGCTTAGATAAATTGCTTTTATTCATAATATATCTAATTATATATACTGTCATTCTGTTTTGACATCTTTGTCCTTGTCTTCCTGTCCCAAACTGGTGTATTGCATATTTTTCCAGAAAACTGTTTCTTGCTCAAGAAGTTCTTCATGGGCCTTGTATTTCCTCTCAAAAAGGGTGTTTGAAGGAGTACATAAAATGCTTTGGGATATTTGAGGGATGAGAGGAACTATATAAATCTTAGTTCTTATTAAAAGAGCACTGAATGAGTTGTCTAGAGCATGTGGTTTGGATCTTTATTGTAAATCACAGAAACCTGCATTACTGGTCTGCTTTACTGTAGATGAAACAAGTGTTGGATGACACCTTGTATTTCACCAGCTGCCTTCCTGCAATTTTTCAAAGAAAGTAACACAATATATGGTCCACCTACTGTGAGAACATCTGAAATACCACAGACAGTAAAAAGCCTCTGAGTAAAGTTCTTCCAGAGAGTGTTTTGTTGATATGCTTTATGGCATATACATATACCTTACATATAACATATACACAACATATACCTTACTCAGTTTTCAGACAGTATGTCTAGTTTCCCATGAAAAAGAACTATGCTTATATCACTATTAATTTTTTTTATGTGAATGAGAATTCAATGAGTATTATTTTAAAATGCTGCTTTCCTTTTGTTTTAGGCTTCTGGATTTTTTTAAATTTTCATTTAAGTTTCCACAAAGGATCAATCAGCCCATTTTTAACTCATTGCTATCACATACAAATTTAGATCCTGCAAGAGTCCTAACAAAGGACTAATTTTGTATCCTTCACCTATGTAAATAAATTGTCAGATGTTGGTGGAACTAATTACAAGAGCATTGCTTTCTGCTTTCATCAGGACTTCAAGGCCTGATTGAAGCATGGTCGATACACACCACTGTCTTCCAATAACATTCTTATTTCAGATCTTGATTTAAAAAGTTGTGTCCTCTTTGAAGAGTGTGAAGGAACTTTATAAGAATTCCTGTAGTGACCTGAAAGGGGCTATGGCCAGTTGCAGCAAGGCTTGGTGGTTCCTCTGATAGATCCTCATCAGCCACATTTTTCATAACCCACACAATTCTCATCATTAAATTCAGCTCAATTCCCTACAAGCACTCTGTGCCTTTGATATATACCCACAGAGCAGACACTAATTGTGCTGTATGTACACAGTGGAATGGGACTTTAAGGGATAGGTTTTTAGTAACTCTTATGACACCTTTCTAGTTAGTGCAGTGTAGCAGGATCCTCTTTAAGATTGCTTTGTTTAATTATTTAAGAGCCATTATGGTAACTGGATATACTCTAACTGTAATTTATTAACTCATACACTTGAATTATCCAAGTCTCTACATCCACTTCACAGAATTACAGAGGAACTAGAATAAGATAATGGTATTGAAATGCTACAGAATATTCCCTCTGCTGAGAAGTAGAGAAGCTCTCTTATCTCTCATAGCAAAGGGGTTCATAAGCTTTTTCAAACTCTGCACTAAGACTACAAGAATCATTTTATACTAGCAGCAGATGTTCATATAGACAATATTAAGAAAATGTGTGCATTTTCTATATATATGTATATGTATAAGTAAATACACAAATGTATGTATACATAGATAGGTCTTCAATCTAGTACTACAATTTGCTTCCCTTTTTTTTGTGAAAAAAATGATACTACATCAATCTGTTCATTCCCCTTTCTCTGCTCTTCTGAATATGCCTCTTCATGCTCTGATCCTTGTCTCTTTCCACCTTGTGCTTTCTTCTTGTCTCCACATTTTAGCTAAGTTTGGATGTTGGGTTAGAAGTTTCCTTACTCATTGTGAACGCTGCCCATTCACCTGCATCCTCTTCACCACTATCCTCTGTGCACACTGCTTGTCTGCCTCCTGCCTGCCTGTGTGGGACATCCTTTTCCTCTGGAAAATGACAGCTCTGGGAGCAGCACCTTGAGAGTGCTCCTGCCATCAGCAGCTGCATTCTCTTCTTGCCATTTGGGCACTTTTGAGCAGAGCTGTCATTTGCAAAAAGAATGGAGCACATGGAGCAGTCCAAGGAAAAAAACATTTAGACTAAAATCATGTGATCAGCCAGCCCCCTGAAAGCCATAGCAGGTACTCACAGACCAGCTCAGTGGCATAAATTAATTGGGAACTGCTTAGAAAGGAAAATTTTCAGCACTGTGGATTCTTACTTATATCTCTTCAACAGAATATTGCTTTAGTTTCAGCATGTATCTTCAGCTGGTATGTTTCCCACAATTCTGCTGTGCTCCAGACAACAGGTCATAAACATCAGGAGTGTGAAGCATGGCAATTATTAGCCCTGTATTCTGGGCTGCAGCATCCCTGCTGTTCAAATATACTGGCATAGGACAGAAAACTGATAACAGTAATTCTACAGAGCTTTTGAGCCAGGAGAAGAAGAGGACTGCGAACAATTACTGCCTTGGGGGCTCAGATGTTCTAAAGCAAAAATAGGAAAAGCTCATAATTTACCTGGACTGACCACTTTTGCAATAAAAAACTAATTTTCTCTAAATTAAGAGCCTGCCAAAACAGAAAAGTTAAGACAGGCATGCCTGAGAAAGATGATTAACAGATACAGAATGCTTTCCTGTGTAATCATTAATGGACAATACACTTAACCTTTATGTGCTACCAAAGGACAGCATCAAGATTGTCCTTCCAGCACATGCCTGTTCTGAAAGCTTTTAATATCCTCCTTCCATCTCCATCAAAGCCAAGATATCAGGAACATAGAAAGATTTAACCACTTATTAAAGAGAGCTACCATGTCAGGCAATATGTTCTTTTCTACAGGGCACTAGTGAATTGAATGTGCAAGAGAGACAAAGTGTCTAACAAAGAGAAAGCTGCTGCAGGACAAGCATTGCCTCTCCTCTCCCAAGAAACTTGACTAGCAAGGAAATCTCACAGAGTACAAACCAGAGCAAGGCGATGACAGCAGATGAGGCAATGGAAAATCACAGAAATAAAGGTGTAGAAAGAGACTTGTGGACATGAACAATTTTGATTTGGTTTGGGGTTTTTGTTTGTTTCTTTGGGGTTTTTGTTTGTTTGTTTAGTTGTGCTTTTTTAGGTTTTTTTTAGGTTTCTTTTTTAGTTTTTTAATATTACATCAATCGTAGACAAAAACTTCATAGAATCATAGCTTCATAGAACAGTTTGGGTTAAAAGTGACTTCAAAAATCAATCATCCACTTCAAACCCCTCTGCCATGGGTAGGGATGCCACACACTAAATCAGGTTGCTTAGGCCCCATCCTAATAGGCTTGAACCTCATACAAATTTGCTTGTTGGATCTAACTTGGGATCTAATTGCTTTGATTATTGGCTCAAGATGAACTTGACTCTCCCTTACTCTTTTTCTGCAACGTGGACTTGGAAAATCAGGTGTCACTGTCATGTTTCACATAACCATTGCCAAACATGGTGCACACCAGACCAAGTGCAGAACACAGCTGAAAATCAGGTCCTGAGGCAGTCACTGCTATCACAGAGTCACAGAATATCCTGACCTGGAGGGGATCAACAAGGATTATTGAGTTCAACTCTCAGCCTTGCACAGGACACCCCAAGAATCCCACCATGTGCCTGAGAGCATTTTCCAAGTGCTCATTGAGCTCTGTCAGGCTGGTGCTGTGACCACTTCCCTGGAGAGCCTGTTCCAGTGTCCAAATGCCCTCAGGGAGAAGAACCTTTTCCTAATATCCAACCTAAACCTCCCCTGGCACAGCTTCAGGCCATTCCCTTGGGTCCTGTCACTGGTCACCAGGGAGAAGAGATCTGTCTCTGCCCTTCCTTTTCCCCTCGTGAGGAGGTTGTAACTGCAATGAGGTCTCCCCTCAGTCTCATCAAGGCTGAACAAATCAAGTGACCTCAGTCACTGCTTGTGTGGATTCCCCTCAAGGCTCTTTGCCATCTTTGCAGCCCTCCTTTGGACACTCCAATAGCTTTATATGCTTAAAACATGAAATAAATATCATTACATAACAACAACTGTGGGAAAGCTGCCATCAGGGATGGTTCCAGTGAAAGAAAACACAACAAAGAGCTCTCCCCTGACAATATTCACACATCTTTATTGCACAGCATAGGTGAATGCGCACATACTGACATAGAGAGCTCAGAATGAGCCTATATCCAGCTTAACTACCCCACAACATCATCATATTGACATCTGCACTATCTGGGGACACCAAGCAGTGCAAACAGTTCAGGACTCCTATGTTCCTATGCTGGGAATCTCATCTACCTCTGAAACTGCTGCTGATACAGATTCACACCACCTCACATTTGTTTCCTCTCTTTAAAGCTGTGTATAAATCCATAATTACCAGTTGATGCATAGTCATGAGTCATACAGACAAAAGGCACCAGCAATTCCAGGCTCTTCAGATCCTCAAAACCAACCTGACACAAGCTTCAACCTACAACATCTCCTCACCTCTGCAAACCTCTGCTAATTGGAGGACACGGGGACTCGGCCATATTTTTGGACAGAATTCCACCCAGAAAAGAAAATATGCAGCCAATAATGTATGGGTGCATGGCAGCCATGAGTTTTAGACTTCCATGTTCAAAATGGTTACCTACAATGTCACCTGTAACTTTTATAAGGCCTGGAGCATTCAGACAAGGCACTTTTTCATGGTCTATGAGATCCTAGCTGCAGCACTAAAGTGAGAAGGAAAAACACCTTCAAAAAAAACCCCAAAGCTACATTCCCAAAGTGAAATACACTTTCATTTCAATGGAAAACTAAAACAATAATATAAAAAATCAGAATTAATTATCTTGTTTATTTCACGTTCAAAAAAAGGGAATTTTTCAGTCAGCAAAACAGCCATTTAATTAGGCTTTGCAATTCACATACAATTGAGTAAAATACCTGTAAAAAAGGCATAACTGTCTCAACTCATTATACACTATTGTTTGAATGAATACAGCTTGCCCCCATAGCCCCTTCTCAGTGACTTTCCATGAATCATCTCTCTGAGAGACTGAGTGGGCTTTGTGCAGACAGGTCAGGTGGACCTGTGTGTTCTTGGAGAGTCATAAACAACACAAAACTCCAGTGCCTGTAATTAAGCTAAAGGACACAGACTCATTAAATAATTTCCACCAAATGATGAGAAGTTCCCAGCAATCAGATTGCTCAGGATGCTGCAAAAGGAATTGCCTTGGATGCAAATTTGATTTGAGGAATGAAATGCTTTGAGCATCTTCCTTCAGAATCTTGCCAAGGCAGAATGAGAAGAAAACAGTGTATTGAAGTTTCCAGTCTGAGTCTCAATTACTGCAACTGTAGTAAAATAATCCTATGAAAAATTCAGAAAAAAGCATCCTGCAAATGCAGGTAGGGAGGTGCCTACAGCTTGTTGAACACAACAAAATTAGGGTACTTGCGTGCATTTCGCATTCAAAATACAAAAGAAACAATATGATTTATAGCCGAAAATCAGCTGTAAAGTGTAAAGGCGTCGGGGATGAATGAGAGAGGAAGCCACCGGGAGGCACTATTGCCACTCAGCAAGGGCGTGATCAGCGCTCTGCTGCTGCCGCGGGCGCTCGGCCGGCAGCGGAGCAGCCCCGTGCGCAGGGCGCCTTCGGAACCAGAGCATCACTCCCAGAAAATCCACTTCTTTCGAGGCTGGTGCATTTCTACCTACCTTGAATGGTGCTGAAAATGTTTGCAATAAAAATGATGTGCGACTTTTGCTAGTTACCAGAGACTAAAGTAATTGTGGGTTTTTTTTTTTTTTTTGTTTACAAGAGATAAAAGAATTTTTGGTTTTTTTTTTTTTTTTTTTTTTGTTTTGTTTTGTTTTGTTTTGTTTTGTTTTGGTGGTTTTTGTTTGTTTGTTTTATTGTACAACACCACCTAACTTAATCCTAAATAATAAAGAGGGCTGTCACGAACAAGCCAAAATCTTAAGGGATTATGAACAAACTTCCTTGTAAATTAGAAATCTAGGAAATCTAGGAATGTCTGCCTGTAAAATACTTACCTTTCAAAACTGCAAATTGCTATGCAAAAAAGGAAAATGAAAGTAATGATAATATGACTCTCCTTGTAGTTGAAAACACCCTTTAATTTTGTGTTTTATTAATTTCATACTGTATCAGCCGCTTTGATTTTAATCTCAGAAGAAAAAAACAAAGCTGAGTGCAGTACAGATGAAAAATCAGAAACCACAGAACCCTGAGATGTCCTGTTCTTACTGACATTCATCAGAATAAAAGTCCACAAAATGCAACTTCTTTTTCCTTCCAGCTACAACTAAATAAAATCTTAGTTTTCATGCAATTAACAATTCTTTAGCAATTTGAAGAATATTGTACATCTTTTAAAACTCCGCATTCTAATATTTTGAAGGAACTTCATAAAAAGGTTAAACTCTCACTTATGAAATATCACAGTCAGAGAAGGGTTAACCTAGTATTCTTGTCTTATGCATTTATTGTATTTTTAAATGTTGCCATAATCTATAAAAATACAGTTTATTTAGGATTTTTGTCACTTTATAACCAAAATAGCATATGAAAAATTCAAATTAAAATATTACTTTATGATCTCTATTGATTCATATGTACAAGAGCTTAATTCCTGAAGCAGACCACACATTTTCCTTTCCTGCTGTTATCCACAATATTTTGGATGCAAGATATTTCCTCATTTTCATCTGAAGATAGAAACACACCTTTAATTATTGATAAATGTGATATCAGCTGCCTTGACCACCCAAAAACAATTAACACAGAAAGATCAGCTGATAGCATTAATTCTAGAAATACAATGCAAAGAACCCAAAGTGAACAATTTTAAGGCACATTATACTTTGAATTATTTAATTCACCACATAGAACTCATTCAGAGAAACACAATGAACATCTCAATTGAAACTCCTCTTTATTGCAGAGGTTTAATGTTAAGGTGAATCTGGTAGGTTAATCCATGGGAATATCAGATCTTGTCTGGCAGATTTGCCTGTGCCAAGAGCATGTGCTCAGGCAGCTGGAAACAGCTGGCTTAAATTTGCTTCTTCTCAGAGCTAAAAGAATGAAAATCAGCTCCAGGTTTGATAGCAGTGCTCCTGCAAGAGTGTGTCACCTGAGATGATGGTTATAGGCAGAAATTGGAGTCAATGACACTAAACAGTTTTGATTTTATGGCCCAGCCACACACCTGGTTTGTGCTCTGCTGTGTGACAATGCAGCAGAGTTAGCCCAGATCAGACAATGATGGCACCAGAGGAAGGTGTTTGCTCCATGGGGTGCCAACTGACAGCTAATTGCTGCTCTGTCATAGCTTCACTTTGGACAGTTTTCTGTGCCTTGGATCTTCATATCCAAAAGATTAATTCTCTAATTATGACAGTATTGTACAGATAATTCAATTTATGACTGCCATGCTCTTCAATATTGTTGTAATGAGGCTCATATAAAAAACTTCAGAGAGGTCCTCAGAGCTACCCTCTATATAAGCTGGACAAGCAGAAATTACACGCCTCAGGCACAAGATAACCAGCAGCCTCAAGAGGAGCAAAAATATCTGCTTATTTCAGGTACTTATTTAGTTCTTATTGCTAGACAAAGGAAACAAAGAGTGATCATTTAGTTCTACTCCAGAGAGACAGAAAAAAATGCTAAGTTCAAGAATGTATTCACTGAAGAATGTATTCACTGGCATTGGAACAAGCTGTGCAGGGAAATGGTAGAATCATCATCCCTGTAAGTGTTCAAAAATATTTAGATGTGGCACTTGGGGACATGGTTTAGTGCTGGATCTGGCAGTGCTGGTTTAATTGTTGAACTTGATGATCTCGGAGGTATTTTTCAACATTCAGAATTCTATGAATCTATGATAATATTCTGCCTGTTTTCTTCTACCTTTACTAAAAACACGTGTGAAATTATAGTCAAGTTAAATGTGGGATTCAGACCCACTTGTCTTTATGGGAGATTTCAACTTCCCAGACAAAAACTGGCAATATCATTCTGCTGTGACAGTCTGACAGATCTTGAAAATTCTTGAAGTTCAGAAGAGAAAATTTCTTGTCACAGGTACTCAGTGAGCCAACCAGGAAAGATGGCCTCCTAGATCTTCTGTTTGTGAAAAGAGAAGGATTCATGTGGGATGTGATGGTAAGTGGCTGTCTTGGCCACAGAGATCACAACATTGTTGTGTTTAAGAGAAAAAGGACAGGAGAGTTGCTACCCTGGACTTCAGGAAAGCAAACTTAAAGCTATTCATGAGCTATTTAACAGATTATCCTGGGAATCTGCTTTTGAGGGCTTGGATGTCCTCAAGAACTGATCAGTCTTTAAGAAAACCTTTTGGAAGCAGAGGATCCAGCAATTCAACTGTGTCTTAAGTGGGAAAGAAATCCAGCTTGGCTGAACAGGGGACTCCTCATGGGGCTCAGGAGGGAAAATAAACTGTATGATCTTCTAAGTGAGCTCAGGCTTTTCAGGAAGAGTGGAGTTTTGGATACCATCCATCACAGCATCTTCTGAAGAAGTTGTGCAGCTATGGAAAGATCAGGTACACAGAGCACTGGGTGAAGATTTGGCTGAAGGACAGAGCTCCAAAGGTTGTCACTGATAGTGTTCCTCTGGGTTTGTTTCTAGGCCAATCCTGTTCAATATCTTTATCAACAATCTGGATGCAGGAGTGGATGCACCATTAGCAAGTTTGCTGAGGATACCAAAATGGGAGGTGTGGTTTGCTTTTTTGAGACACAGAAGGCTTTATAGAGGAAACTAGACAGATAGGGTAATTGGGTAATGATTAACTGGATGAAATTTAAAAGCTGAAACTGTGGATTCTGCACCTAGGGTGGAGTAATGCCCAGCAAAAGTCTAAATAGGGAGAGCAGTGGCTGTAGATCAGCCCTGCAGAGAAGGATCAGCTCTCCAGGAGCCAGCAGTGAGCCCTCCAGCCCAGAGGGCAAATCCCATCCTGGGGTGCATTAAACACAGCATGAGCAGCAGGAAAAAGAGAGGATTATCCTGCTGTGCTCAGGGCTGGGACCACCAGGTGAGGATGTGAAGGTTCGTGACTGCATCCAGAGGGCAACAGAGATGGTGATGGGGCTGGAAGTCATGTCCTGTGGGGAGCACCTGGGGGCTCTGGGCTTGTCTGGTTTGGAGGAGGATGAGGGGGAAAGGGGAGAGGGAGGTGCTGAGCTCTTATCCTTGGGATTTGGTGATAGAACATGTTGGAATGGAATTCTTTACTGAGAGGGTGGTGAAACACTGGAAGAGACTTCTCAGAGATGTGGTCGAGGCTCCAGGCCCGTCAGTGTTTAAGGGGCATTTTGGCAATGCCCTTAAAGCACTTTTATTTTTGGTTATCTCTGAACTGGTCAGGCAGTTGGATTAGATGGTCTTGTAAGTCCTCTCCAACTGAAATGGTCTATTTTTGTTTAGTTCGCTTCTTGTGATTCACAGACAGTGATTAAAAATCAGCTCTGCCCCCACCCTGCTCATTGTGCTGAGTCCCCATAAGTTCTCTCAGGAGCCTGAGATGACCTCTGTGTGTGTTCTCATCCCTGTGCTAAGGACAGTTACACAATATTACAGAACCCATTTCAAAAGCTGCCATTTCCAACATTGATGTCAGAGGTAACCTGCAGGTAGGAAATAGTTTCATTTGTTTTATTAAACAATTTAGTTGATCACTTAGCCTAGGCCTTCTGGGGTTACAGGTAACTAGAACAGCTGTCTTTAACCATTTGCACCCAGAACATCATCAGAGAGCATTTAGAAGGTTGTATTTCCAATGTTGTTATTACAAATTAAGCCATTCAGGGCAGATAGTTCCAGAAAAATCTGAAATTTGACCAAATGTAACTCACCTAACTTCATTATTTGGAAGATTAATTTGTACAGGAGTGAGTATTCTTTGTCCTTTTTCTTTTTCCCTAAAGGATAATATTGTTTCTACAAGCTGGTGGGAGTAGAAAGCTATAAACAACTGCTGATGGGTTGTGAACTGAATAGAATAGTCATCATAATTAATAACTTAGTAATATTCGCTACAATGTCATGACCTGGCAGAAACTTTCATCTATAATTAATTATAACCCTTATTATGGATAGGATTTTTTTTTGTAGAAATAGGAATGACAGTATTTGTGCTTATCTATTTAACTGCTAACATCAGTCTAATTTCATTAACAGTGAAATTTTGGGTTTGATTTGCAAAAATGAAAACACAGATGCATAAGCCCTAAAAATTACCTTAAAACTAACTAAAGATTTTCTTGCTTTTACCAAGGTACAAAATTAGATTTTTTTAATATAAAAATAAGTTAAGAAAATATGCACTTGCATACACTTTACTGTCTGGAAATTGCTGTCCATTTTGTCTATGTCAATAATGTAGCAGCTGTTAGAGCTAAAAGACAGGCTTGGAGGACATTTGTTTTAAAAATTTACTCCATGGAGAGTTCCTGGATTTATATGCTTTTATATGGGAAAGGGCAAAACAAAAACAATGTTGAAAACTAGGTTATATAAATAGAGCATGCACCTAGTTATGTTCTATAAATCATGCAGATGAGTATTTTTAACTGGGGGAAGGAGACACAAGAACAATGAAGAAATATAGATGTTCCTAAACCCTAAGGTGATGATATTCTGTTCTGGACACACCAGAAATGCACATAGACATTGAGCTTGCTTCTCAAAGATATGATAAATGAGGAAAGGCCTCCCAAGGTGTTCCTTTAGGTTCCCTAAGTTTATCAAAATCAAAAGTACTTTCCAGTAAATACTTTTTCCTGATGTCTTTCCTCAGATAAAATGAATTATGCACAAAGATTGTTTATTTCAATTTGGATGCTTTGGAAATTCTGTTGTAATAAAAACAGGGCTCTGAGGACTTTTCTGTAAATGCTTTTCCTGTTTATTTATGTCATTTTTATCAACACAAACACTTATTTCAACCCCAACATCTTATGTCCCCCCAAAAAAAAACCCCACAAACCCAAATATTATTAGGTTGGAGATGCTGAGGTATGTTTAAGTTGCTGTCTCTCTGCATCTTTCCATCCCCAGAACAAATGCAATAGGAAAGTATACATTCCTGCAGGATTGATAGTGAGATTTTTTACATTCATTATATACTTTGAAAATGGATTCTCTGGCTGTTTAATTTTATAACTAAATTAGTTGTAGGATTTAGGAATAGTCATGCACAATTAAAAAGAAAATGCAAATAAAAAAAAAACAATCTGAGGATATTTTTTATGGTAACTCCATTCTTTACACAAATATGGCTTTTTTTTTTTTTTTTTCCCAAACAGATGTAATTCTGCCTTCTTTTGCCTCACAGCCCAAAGCATGGGCTCTGTCAGGATCTTGAATTTATGTAGAGCAGTGCCTAAGATTCAGACACCCAGTCTGGAAGATGTCTTCTGAGAGCAGTCAGGAGACATACTCAGAAGGACAAAAGCTGCCAAAATACATTTGTAGCTTTTTTCTTTATAAAAACTGAGCTGCAGCAGTATCTGTCCTTGTATTAGCCCAGTAGCTGCAATATTTACCCAGAAACTGTTGAGAACTAACTTGTATGCTTTGGGAAGATTTTCCTGTCTTGGAAAGCTACCCTAGTCTGCAATTCACTCTCTCACATCCATTCTCCCCTTGCCATACGAATCTTTCCTCCTTTTCAACACAGGCAAACACTTTTGAATGTACCCACAGGCTACTATGTTTTGCATTCAGTAGACATTGGATTTAAACATTGGATTTAAACAAGAAATAATCTTGAGGGCAAGTTGAGACTCCAGGACTCCACACTCTAAATTCAAGGCATTAAGCACTGGTGTCAAAGGATTTCTGATTGAGTGTTAAACCCAGCAGGTTATTTTGCACCAGAGCATCACAACGATTTTAGCACCATTTTTTTTTCCATTTTCTAGATTAGACATCATCCCTCACAACTGGTTTTGACTCTGGACTCTGAGAAGGTTATCTAGGATGTCCTTAATAGAACTCTGTATGGTGCCTAAATTGCAGAAAGGACAGAAAAAAATGGACTTCTCCCACACTCAGAGTTTTCCTCTGGAAACTGCTGAAGTACCAGCAGTGCCCTAGTGAATCTGATTGTCTCCTCAAGGGAACTAGTTCTTCCTGGAGCATTGCAGAGAAGGCATATGGTAGGCTCTGGCTTCTATTTCTTGGGACCAGGCACCTAAAAAAAAAAAAATTGCAAAAAATCACTGCAAGTCCTTTATCCATCTGTCTTTAGTGTGCTGGTGTGAGACAATTTCACTCCAAGTTGTTCATGCTGAAGGAGTCCTACTTAACTGAAGTACTGCCATAGAAAATAGCTGAGCAGATCAGCTCTTTTTGGAGGATAACTTTGCTCACTGAAGCAGATGATAGTTGTCCACAGACTCTGAATCTTGAGAAAAGCAGGAAGACACAGAAGGTTCATTTCTAAAATGAATGAAGCTAAAATTTTGGTGTCTCTCTGTTCCCATTATAAATGTTCTCATTAGAGTCCATCATAAGAGTATTTACATATGTTTGAAGTTAAACACCTACACAACCTTTTGCACAACGAGGTCATGGCTATTACCAGCTATGCTGGTACTTATTTTTATCTGCTCTCATCCTAGTTTGTTTATGAGAGGTTACCAAAGAACTGCAATGTCATTAAATACCATCCAGACATGGAAAAGCTTGGTGGAGAACTTCAATCCCTACAGAAAAAAAATATAGCTAAGCCACAGAGGAACAATTATTTACATTTTTTAAACATTTTTGAAATCACTAGCCTTACAGAGTAGACCTAATCTGTGAAAACAATTATCTTATGATAGATTTCTTTGGGGTTAACATCAAGGAAACATTGTGTTGCCATTGGATACACAGCCATTTAGAGGAGAATAAATATTTTCTGAAATCAATATATTTTTGTCCTTGACCAAGATGAGAAATCCCAGTCATTCCAACCATTTTTGTCTGTGAAAGGAGATGGTGTTTTTCAGGGACTTCCCATAAGCTACAATGGGGTGGGGGGAAAGGGTTCAATTAAGTTGTGTAAGCACAAGCATCTAGTGCTACTAAATGCTAAGGTGTAGACAGATAGATAAACACATAGATAGATAGATAGATAGATAGATAGATAGATATGTGTATATATATATATATACACCTTAGGGAGCACGTATAAGTTATATGCATATATTCTATAAAGCTGGAGGTCAGGTGTGCTATTCCAGACTTGTCATGTCACATCATGTGTTTGGTCCCTGCCTCCCTGCCAAGTGAACACTGTGTCACCTTTACGCTGAAAGAGAGCTCAGTCCTTGCTGGGCACTTGGTGCTGAAGCACAGGAGGTGACCTCGCTGCCCACCTTTACTGATGGTCAGTAATTTAAACAAAAAAGTCAGAACTACACCCATGAGTATCAGCAATTCTTACCCTCTATTCTTCCTCCTTCACCACTATAAGATGTGCTAAGTTCTTAGCTAGAGGTAACTATTTTTCATATACAAAATTCAAGCTATACATTTTTATTTCTCAGACACAGCTCATGCAAAACCCAGTTTAGAAATGAGTGTTTTGATTTAAACATCCATTACTAGGTTCAGATTGACAGCAAAAAGAATTCACTGAGAATCTTTAAAAAAAAATGTCACACAGTTCTGGTGACCCTGTTATAAAATGTAAGAGATCACTGTTTCACAAAGTAAATAGCAAGGCTCATTTTCCTAGAAATTCTCCTCTGTTCAGATTCAACACACAAAAACTGTTCTCCAGTGGTAGAGCAACACCTGCCTGCAGGGGAGCATTGCAGAAAACTGACTTACACATTGTACTGAAACTACACCCTGCAGACAGCAGAGGGGTATAAACAAAATCTGTATCACCCCACTGAATATTGAAATAATGGCATAAAACTGAGGATTCCAACTACTACTATGAAAATAAAAAACAAAAACCAAAACCCACCAAACCCCCCAAAAAGCCACTTATCTTAACAAGAGATCAACAGATGATTTATTGCATGTTGCTCTCAGATCCCATTATGAAGGAAATAATGAAACCCAAACCAAATGGTCCTACATGATGTTAATAAAAAAAAATATCCTCTTTGCAGAAAGAAATCAAAACACAGGCTCTCAACCCATCAGATAAACCTGACCATATGGAACACAAACAAGATTATGGACCCTTGCTGCACTCTAAGGCTCCCTTGCTCGTGCCACAGTCTTTAACTATAAGACACAGTTTTACCACACACTTCCAACTCTTCATCTCCTTTTTCCCCAGGGTGTTAATAAGGTTTAATTAGCAAAATAACCATTTGCAGTAGAACTAAATTTCCCAGAGTGGTTTTCTTTTTGCAAAGCAGTTATTTTTTCAATATCTGTCAAGATCCATATAACAGAGAACTTTCTTCTTGAACCTTAGTCAGGGAATGGATTTTAAGACCCGATTGAATCAGTCAATACAATTGGTATTGTAGAGCTGTTCTCAATTCAGGGTTTTCAGGTATTTGTAAATGAAGACAAAAGATTAGGTTTTTACAGGGACCCTATCTTGTCTCAGCTTACTCCACTGTTGCATCTGTACAATGTTTTATATTATAACTGATTACTTCATAACAATATTTAAAAGAGGAATAAAATTTTCTAAGAATTTCCTCAGCCCAGGAAGTGTTAAATGATATGTGGCACAGGAAACATCTAGAGCTATATTGTAAGCTTTTTGGGGGTGCCTTAAATGTTTTTTAAAACACACAAAGGGTTTTTTAGTATGAGATAATATTATTTTTCACATTTTTAATGCATATTAGCATTTATTTCTTCCAAAATTTCTTGTATTTGTGCTAATGCCCTTTTCAGTGGGCTGGTTCTGAGACACTGGACAAGCAAAAATGTATTCAAAAATTCAGGGCTTCTTTTATTCTCAATTTGGATAAAGAAACACATTATAAATAGCAGTAGCTGTGTGTGAGGCCTTAGGGTTTTGTGGGTTTTAAGGGTGGATGTTGATGGCTGTTTTTAAAGCAGGGTAGAAATAATTCCAGTAAAGACTCCTGCTGTGTCAGCAGATCTGGATAAAAGTAATCAGTACAAAATGATGTATAGGTTTCTTTTCTTTAATAAAAAACCCACACCAAACCAAACAAAGCCCCAAAAGAAAACAGAAGTTAAGAGCTCAATGTAAATAAGGAAAAGCTAGCTGCTGCTGCCACAGATGAGTGGTTTAGGTTTCTTAAAGAATCACCAACAAGAGATCAGCAAAAGCAGGTTTGATATAAAATTGCAAAAGCATGACAAAGTTTAATGTCAAGGTTCACTCTACTACTTACTACATAAATAAAACCCACAAATAAAAAATGGTTGAGGAGTAACCTATGAAGACTTTTGCTGAGACCCTTACCAAATGGGTAAGGAGGGAAAAGAGTAAGGGATGCCATAGGGTAACAGAGATCTTCCTGGTGATTCCCAAGGTTTGGAGTGGATGCCCTTGCCAAACTTAGCCTCAGACTGGATCAGCAGTTTAGGTCTAAAGGATTTAGCATAATAAGAACACAGAAAATATTTTCCATATATAGTGAGGGTACTATAGTGACAGGTAAATTTAGGCTTTTATCTTTTGTTTGATATAAGAAAGGGCAACGGGGCATTTCTATAGATACCTAGGTTTGAAAAATATCACATAATTGTTCACAATCTTTAGGTTGGGTGAATATTACCAAACAAGATACAGGATGGATAAAATCACACCTGAACAAGTGGGATAAACTTTATTGTCTTACAGCTTCAGGGCAGAAGCTCAGGTCCTGCAGAGAGCTCTGTCCTGGCTCACTCACCGCCCCCAATGCTTTACATCAAAGGAGGTGTCTGAAAGTGCAAGGGAAGGCTGTTATTGGGGGCATTGTATCCAAACTTTGGCAAGGCAGTTCAGCAGATATTAGTTCCCTGGACTCTTTCCTTGGGCAAATTGTTGGATTAGATGATGTTGTAGGGTCTTTCTCACTCTCCTTTTCTTTGGTTCTGTATCACGTAGCTCCCTGTAAGATTGTGCTGTCTGTGCCATCAAGAAAAAAAATATTCATGTTGATATTTTTCCTGCATTTAAAGGACAGCAGCACCTGGAAAAGCAATGCTTTATAAAGCTGCACTTGACCACTAACCTGTTGTGTTAAGGACATTTGAATAGTCTTCCATATTGAAAAACCAGCAAGACTTTAACACCGCTGTAGATAAATACCATAATCTTGAAATGAAAGCATATGTTTCCTTCACACATTCCCACTTCTATGCTTTAATTTGTCCCAGCCTACCTGAAGTGTTTTTACTGAAATTAGATCTGTTACTAGTGTAAAATTATAGCTGTTCTATTTCTGTGATATAAAAAAAAAGAAATAGAAATGTATCTGGTTATACTTAGCATTGGATATTTTTAGTATTGTTTGCTAATTTTGCTGTGGAAATCTAATGCAATATAGAACATAAGAGATCACATTATTGTACTTATAGCTACAATATAAGCAATCAGAAATAAAAAAAGAAACAAACCTAAACAATAATGGATATTAAAAATCTAATTATTTGTGTCGTTTAGAGAATATTATTTGTTTTATAATACAACCATGAATATGGCACATTTGTGTAACACATTCTGTTTATTGAAAAACAAATCTGAGATGAGATAATTTTAACTGCATATGGTATCATGGGAACAGGAGATTTGTGGCAAAACACCAGGAAAAAAAAATCACAGTAATGAATGAAAAAATCAGTAGCTGAGAAACTTACAGCAAGGGACCCATTTGTTCTTTAGGATTGTTATGCTAATTTTTGGGACTTGCTGGAGCAGCAAAGTAGAGATTTTTAGGATGAAGGCATCAATTATCAAATACTAATGCTATAAAGATATCATTAGCTTCTCAAGGTAATTTCAAACACCCATTCATACCCTACTTTTCAAGCGCTGCACTTGAACTCCGTAAGAGGCAAAACTCTTCAAAAGTCAATAAAACTTAACAGTTTCCTTATGAGAACAAAAGTGGTTTCCTTGGGAAATATTATGTTCTAATCCTCCACTAATTTGAAAAAAGACAATAAAATATCTGGAGGCCCCTAAATAAGACCCAGAATTGAGATATTAGACTACTGATGTATTATTTTTAAGGAAGTGTGTGCTTGGATACATTTTAAGCCTTACTAAGCACTTCTTACCTGAGTTTACATTCGTGGCTGTTCACTGCCAAAATAAGGCAGTGCATGAATAAAATTCAAACTATTGATTTTTAGTAACTTATTTTGACAAAAATTTATTTTTCAATATAAGTCACATAACTGCATTAAGTCAGAATCCCAAATTATTAGAGGAAATGATGGGGAGGGAAATGAGGGAGGGACACTGCATCCAATGAAAATATTCCAGCAGGAAAGCAAATACATATTTTTGCCTTAACATTTCACTTTATACATTGATCTATAATGAAATAGTCCTGCTATAATGAAATAGTCCTGCTTCTTACTTTCCCTCATTTTGCAAAAACTTAATACATAAATGGAGGTGCTGTGATACTTGGGAATGGATGGTCAGGACTATTTTCTTTCCATTTGAGTTCTAAATTAAAAATCTGAAATTAGGCCATTATCACCCATTGAATTCTCAGGCTCAGTTTGCAGAAACAGGTGTTTGGGGGTTATGTTGGGTTTTTATTTGGTTTGGTTTTTTTTCCTAGTGACTCCTATTTCTCTTTTCACAGCCACATTTCCTCTAACATCCCCCAAAGCAACAGCTCTCCCAACTCTTCTTGCCATATCTTGCAGTGCCAACTCTTCTTGGGGTGTCCTGTGCAAAGCCAGGAGTTGGGCTCATTGATCTCTTTGGGTCCCTTCCAACCCTGAATATTCTGTGATTCCATGATTCTGTCTATGCTAAAAGCTAAAGCTAGTCCAAAGCTAAAGAACTACTAACTTAAATACATAGTTTGCTTACTGCAAAAATTTAAAGTAAATTTAAATAAGTAAAAATTTTATTTCAAAATATAGGACCAAAAGACAATGATTTGAAGTTTCAGTAGAAATTAATCTAAACTTATGTGACAGATTTAAAGAACAGATTTCTTGTGAGATAATATTCATAAATATAGAAGGTGACAAAACTATGCCTTGCTATCTGAGGTATTTTTTAAAATTATTAGCATTTACCAAAGTATATACAGCTGAAATATTTTAAAAAGCAATTGTTTTGCATATATATCTACCTGGCTTTGTGATATTAAAAAATTAAACAATGTGATACATGTGCAACAGTCACATCAACATTGTGGAGATGGTATTGATGGGTAGGTTGAAAGGATTGGCTTTAGGAAACAGACCTATTTTGTGTTACAAGTGCAAATGACATTATTTGGAGCTGGACATCAAAACACAACAGCCTTCTCAGGAACTGCTGGTGAGCTGAGCAAACCTGATGGCAAAGGCTGATGATTCTCTGTTCCTTAACTCTTTGCATCACAAAAGATACCAAGAACAGGATGCTGAGAATATTTTGCACTGCTTGATCCTTCCACCATGTCCTGGCAGAGTGGATGCATGTATAAAATCCACATTTCACAGACTGATCTGCATGTGTGCTGTCAGTGGGAGCTGAGTTTTGCTGTCTTACATGGTGAGTTCCTCTTTCGCATGTTGCCTTGCAGAAGGTACAGAAGAAGCATGGTTCCATTTCCAAACAGAAAATGCTTCATGCCTTTTTTTGTTTGCTTTCTCCCCCCACCCCCTTGCTTCTTTTGGGGCTCTCATACAGCTGCTGCTTTGCTTCATAATCTCACTTCCAGTATGCAAGGCCACTTGAAAGCAGCATTACATTTGTACGCACTTTGGTCTCAACATAGTCTGCAGAGTTTTCATGAGCTATGTTCTGGGTCACCCTCCAGCTTTTTAAATAAGATTTTTTATTCCAAGAGAAAAATGGAAAAAACCTTCCTCCCTCTTAAGAGAAGCTTAAGAAATGCTTTTTATAAGACTGCTTTACTATTACTGTGTATAGCTAAAGTTTAAAAGCAAACGCAATAAACCACCATCACCAAATGGCCTCTATTATATAATAACTTTAGTTTACTCTGACTCTCTGAGGATCTGAGCAGTCTGAACAATGTTATTTTCTGATATATTATAAGAAGAAAAGAAACTGTGGTTTTCATGCACAGTAATGAAAGAAATAGGCCACGGGTAAATCAGAAATGAAATATTGCAGAAAATAGTGGTATATAGAAGATATTAAGGCAGCAGATTTATTTCAGGGTTGGAGTAGCTAATATTCTTCACCTTGGTTCCAGTAGGTAACAAGGAAAAAGGCACTGATATTTTCAAAGCTCAGGTATCCAGTAAACTCATGCAAGCAGACAGGAAAACACAGATTGTAATTTTGAATTGAGTTCTGTTTCTTTTTCAAGAAAACATCACCATACAAAGATAAATGTTGGGAGCCACATCACAGTCTTACCAAGACAACAGATAACTTATGGCTGATGATGCCTTGGTAGTTAGGAAAGACAGTCTGTGAGAGACAAGCTTCTAATGGATTGAATATAAGAAGAAAAAATTAGCAACAAACAATTTCACCCTGTAAAAAGCTGTCCTAAGAACAAAAGAGAACATTCATTAGCACACAACACAATGTGCTAAAAGATGTGAAAGCAGGAAGAGGACAGGTATAACAGAGATAAGGGTGTACTGGATTTGGCATCACCCACGTTCAGAGCAATAAAAGAGGTATGTGGGAGGACCAGATGCATCAAGGTTTGTAATACATGTTGATTGTCCCAGCACCAGAGAAGGCAGTCACAAAGTGCTCAAAGCAAACCACTTTTTAAAGCATACTAGGCAGGAATATAGGAAATTAAAGAGTGTGCAATTTTGCAAAAGTTCCTAGCAGAGGAATTTAGCAATAGTACAACATTCTTTTATAGGTACAGTATAAGATCAAGAAAGGAGTACTAAAAAAGTATTTATATTCAAATATGACACAAGAGAAAAAGACCATCTAGAAAAAGGTTTTTTGCCATGATAATGTTGATATCTTTTGCATCATTAGAACTATAGGAAGTGTGTATTAGCAAGCATATAATACAAAATGACAAAATCTAGATTTTTAACAAATACTTGTACACAACAAATAACGTGCTGTAAAACCATTGCACCTTATTCAAAACAAGATTTGAAAAGATCCTTTTAATATTACAAAATGCTTCAGAGTAGAGAATATAAAGTTCATCAGGATGCCGACAGGCATATCATATGACCAAGGCACATGTGTGTGCAGCTCCAGGACTATGTGCACTGCTACAGCTGCCATTAGCAAAATATCTAGAGGAAAGAAAAAAATCCTTGAGATCATGGCATACTTAAATATAATGAGAAAGGTGGTGAGCTCACTGTAATGTATTGACTCAATTACTGCACTAGAAATCAGAGAGACTGTTCTGATACAGTGTGTTAGCCTTTAAGACCTAGAAAGAAAGTAAAGTAGAATGATAAAATTTATCTGCTCTAGATGATGTAATTGTTTTGCTCTACAGGTCTCATTCATTCTGTGTACTGTGTTCTACCCTAATTTGGCTGATTACCTTGATTAGGTCCAAAAGAAGCCTAAACTTTGAACTATCAGGCAAAAGGTATAAAAGAGAAAGATGTGAATTTTTACAGAAAAGCTTTTGAAAACAATTTGTCACGGATATTTTGATATGACAGTACAATCTTATTTATTTTTTCATATTTTAAAACACATGCAAATTTAAAAAAAAAAGAAAAAGAAAAAAGCCACAGGAATATTGGAGAAAGGAATGCAATGGTACTTTCATCATGCCTAATAGAAATTGGCAAGTAACACACTGCAATATTAAGGAAGCCAGAACCCACTTAGCAACACGCTAGTCAGAATTGTGGTGAGTCACATCAATCACTAAATGTGGTGCTTGTGACAAACCATTTCTCCAAACAGACCCTGCTTCTACAGGTCTTCAGCTGTGTGCACTTTAGTGAGTTGAAGTCTCAAATAAATAATGATTCTGTAGCAGTCTGTTGTGGCCTGAGATTTAAATCAGGAATCCAGGAGTTAATCAGAGGCAAGGACTACATTAGAGGCATGTAAAGTCTACCACAGAATTGGAAATGACCCCAGCAGGGTGACAGCCTCTGAGTGCAGTGCCTTCTGTATCTGAGGGCAAGTGCTGCAACAGGCTCCCCTTGATCAGGTGCCTTGTAGTAGATCCCAACCACAAGGTTGATTTTGCCTAAATTACTGCCCACTCTCTTTTTCTCCTGTGACAAGTGCTCCATCTATTCAGCGACCACACCAAGCTGCCACTGACTGTGGTGTGCTTGTCCCACAAAGCCAGCCCTGTCCTGGGCTGCATCCACAGCCCTGTGGGCAGCACAGGGAGAGAGGTGATTCTGCCCCTCTGCTCTGCTCTCATGAGACCCCACCTGCAGTGCTGCATCCAGCTCTGGGGTCCTCAGGACAGGAAAGGTATGGATCTATTGCAGCAGGTCCAGAGGAGGCCACAAAGATGGCCAGAGGTCTGGAACAACTTCCCTGTGAACACAGGCTGAGTGAGCTGGGACAGTTCAGCCTGAAGAAGTGATGGCTCTGGGGAGACCTTACAGACACATTTTGGTACTTAAAAGGGGCTTATAAGAAAGATCAGAATAAACATTTTAGCAGGAGCTGTTGTGATAGGACAAGGTGTAATGGTTTTTAAGTAAAAGATAGTAGACTCAGACTAGATATAAAGAAATTCTTTACAATGAGTGTGGTGAAACACTAGACCAGGTTGCCATGAGAGGTCATAGATGCCCCATCCCTGAAAACACTCAAGGTCAGTTTTGATGGGGCTCTGAACAACCTCGTCTAGTTAAAGAGGTCCCTGCTCATTGCAGGAGCAGAGTTGGACTAGATGACCTTTCCAACCCAAAGCATTCAATGATTCCATTGAAATTACATATATTTAGTTGTACTTGCAATATTTGGAACAGATACTTAATGGTGAAATTACTGCTTGTAATCACTGCTTGTTATGCTGATCCAACAAATAAAGAAAATGTAAGTGGATTAATTTGTACAGAATCCATATTTCAGCGAGAGGACACAGCTCAGTTTCTGCCTCTTTACACATGGTCCTCTCACATCCTGTTGGTACAAGAAAGTGAATCTCACTCCTGAGAGTGAAGATACCAACACATCCTAATGCTTCCAGCACATATGAGTATTAATTTTTGCATCTACAATTTTAGCTTATAGACAGACAGACACACTGTCAGATTACTTGTGCTTAAAAAGGAGCAATGGATATCAGTCTGACATGGGCCCTGACTGACGTCCACCATCAAACTAACTTCCTGAGCCTACCACATGCATTAAACAGCAAAGCAGACGTGTACTGTTAGAGAGAAAACACATTTAGGTCATGAGTTTTAGAAGTTTGGACTCATGGCTTTTCAATATTCATGAATCCTACAGCTAATACTTACCAGGCAGCTCCTTGAGCAAGGCTGCTTTTCAAGCTCTGCATAGATTTCAGCAGTAAGAAAGCAATCAATCCTTAAGAAGATGGTGTTTCCTGCCTTTCCTGGACAGTAAAAGTGATGCTCAACAGGCTTTTCCCAGCTAACCACATCCTGGGCTGCTTTCTAGGGCCCAAGGCTTGTAATTTCCCATCCTTTCTGCCCTTGTCTTGTTTTATTCCATCCTAGTGAATTTCATTGGAGAAAACAATATCCTGCATTTGTCATGTGCAGGTTTGAGTTTCAACAATAGGGTACAACATGGATAATTTTATAATTCCAATATTATTACAGACTTGGAGAAAACCAAGTCTTCGGACTTCCAGTAAGTCTTTCTCTGTTGAAAGCCAGAGGGAATTGGTATAATATGGGAAGAAATACTGTGGTTTCTTGAAACACCAAATGTTTATTTAATCAGTTACCAGGGAGAATATGACTCTTTCCAAGAAAGGTGCATTGTGTTTTACACCATTTGTAATAACATAACTACCTTTCTGTCTGAGATCCTGCATGCTTTATTATGAATTTAAGCACATTTAGGCTTAACTGGAAAAATAGGGATTTTTTTTGCTCCAGGTCACTCAATAAAGATTACACTCCTACATATTGTTCTGTGTCAAGAGTTGTATGTGCCTGCCTGTTTCACAACAGATGGCTACATTTCAGTACTTTTATATAGAAGACGTATATGGAAGGTTGAAGAAAACATTCATTTTAATTCAAATTCTTCCAGCTGCTTGTATGCTTTAGTTCTACCCATTTAGGTTGATGTCATGCAAAAGAATATTTTAAACAGAACTTTGCAAATTTGTTTCTGTTCATTTTGGATCAAGATTTATTTAGAATGGTTGTACAGAAAGTATAAATCGAGTATGTTTCATGTTGTAACATACCAGACATTGTTTCATGGGGAATTGCAATCTGTGAAATATAACAAGGAATAAGATACCTTAAAATATAGTCCTTTGGTTTTCAGGGTGAAAGAGCACTTGTAGTTTGAAGAAGGGAAACTTAACCTCTGCTTCCAAGCTTTGAGTGGACATTTCTCATGCTGGTTTACCTTTTCAGAGCTTTCTTCCTCCCTGTATTGCAAGGACATGGTAAAATATATTGCAGATTTTTTTATTTTATTTTTGTGAAATACAAAAGTAAACGTATGGTTATTCAATTCACAGATATAAGAATATTTCCAGTGCTCTTTTAAGTCTAGATCATCGAAGTCCCTTATCGGCTTTTCCAGTAAACATTGATTTAAAATGCTTCTTTATGGGTTTGGCTCCAGTGATTTGGTCATTTTCCTCTGCTTTGCCCTTGTGCTCTGTGACAGAGAAGAGCTGGTCTGGCTTCCTCCGGGCTTTTGTCACCCAAGATTCATTGATGAGACACCTGAGGACTAATAAGGAAGCGATGCAAAGGCTCAAAGCTAAAGAGCAGAGCATACCATGACCTAGTATAACAAATGCATCCTATGAAAAAACAGGAAAATGGGCTTAAGCGAGGTCTTTTAAACTTTGCTTCTTTTTCCTGTTTTAGACCAGAGTGAATCCCAAACCCACTTACAGCCGCACATCTGGGCAACTCATCAGAAACAGGGTTTTCTGGCTGGTTATTTATGAAGTGGTTTTTATTACTAAAGGCACAAGTACAGAACGCTGGATAGAGGATATCACTGTTTGTGGGAAGGAAAAAAAAAATAAAATCGCCTTTGCACTCCTTTCTACACAAGATCTGCCCTTCTACGTAAGATCTAACAGGAAAGGAAAGGACGCCGTCCTGGATCCCCGATCCCCCTCACAGATCCTACGGCCGCGGAGAGGGCCACGAAGGGGACTCGTGTGTCGGAAGAGTCGCTGTGGGGTCTGAGGGGCTCTGGTCCAAGCACGGCTCCGCTCCCACCCCAACCCCGCTCGGCTCCCGGTGCGGAGCCGCTCTGGGAGCGCTCCCTCAGCACCGGCCCCTCACCGATCGCGGGGAGGCGGAGCCAGAAGCAACGACCAATGAGAAGCTGCGGCTCGTCTCTGACTGACAGGCTGCGCCATCCAATAGGAGCCTTCACTTGAGTAAGGCGGTGACACTTGGGGGTCTCTGCTATCCCCGCCCATTGGAAGGGGCCGGGGCGGGGCACCGCTCCTGGGCGGGGCTAAAGGCCGCCGGGGGGCGTGGTCTGGGCTGGTATATAACCCTGGTGCGGCGCGGTTTCCGCGCTCAGTGGGCGCAGTGTCGCCGGCGGTGTTGTTTGTGTTTCGGGACTGCGCGCAGCGCCTGCCGCCGCCTAACAGTCTCTTTTTTATTGTGTGCGCGGCCCCCGTCTTGCCTAGGTCAGCGGCTGCCGGGGCGCGTCTCTTCCCCGTCTTACCTCCTTGTGCGCTTCCGCAGAGTGATTTGTCCTCGCCCCTTGTCCGCTGAGGGGGGGCGTCCCCCCGGCCCGTGCCCCTTTTTCTCCCCGCTCCTGGCCGGGGGCTTGCGGCGCTTCCTTCTGGATGCGTCCCCGCAGCCCCGGGCGGGAGGCGGCCAGGGGGAAGCGCTGCCTCCGAGGATTTACCGCTGCCTGGGACTCGGACCCGCTCCTTCCCCGCGGGCGCACCCGGCGCCCCGGCTCCGCTGCCGCTCCGGGCCGCCGCCGCTGCCATGGACGAGAAGTACCTGCCCGAGCTGATGGCGGAGAAGGACTCGCTGGACCCGTCCTTCACCCACGCCTTGCGGCTGGTCAACCAAGGTGAGGGGCGGCGGAGCGGGGCGCCTTGTCCCGCGGTGGGGACGGGCCGGGGTGAGCGGCCGCCGCCGCGGATGCTCAGCCGGGGGTTCACCCTTCCTTGCTGCACCGCTCGGAGGGGTTTGTTGTGTTCAGGCTCCTGGGGAGGTTTTCGGTGCGGGCTTCACCCTTGCCTTGCACCGCTTGGGGGGTTTGTTGTGTTCATGCTGTCGGTGTTCGCCGGCTCCCGGCGCCTTCCCCTTCCCCTGCCGGGCAGCATCGCCCGGGCAGCCGCGCTCGCTGTGGGTGCCTGCCCGCTTTGCCCCTCTTCCATCCGCGTTTTCTCTGCCGTCGCTCACTACTCGAGTTACAGATTATTCCGAGTTGAATGGCTGTGTCTGCTGCGCTCTGCTCGGGCTGCGTGTCAGTTAAACCCCCAGAAGGTTTTCCTTTTTTACCCCGTTTGTGAACAATGAACAGCCGATTGTTTACATGTGTGCCAGCCTTAAGAACGAGCCTACTACCCATGGGCTTTCCTAGAAACTTTGGGCTCTGTGGCTAAAATATTATGGAACCAACAATGCGTTTTAACAAACCTTTAGAAAAACACAAAGCATAATTTGTTTGGCAATTATATAACTCCAGATAATAAATTACTCCCACCTCTTCTGCATCTGTCAGGTCAGTTGTGCTTTAAAGTGCTGGCTTTTTGTTTCAGTGATGCAGTACTGACTACAGAAGTAATTCTATGTGAATTACATTCTATGTGAGTTAAAGTATGACTTAACGTACATTTGGAGATAATGTATAATTGGCATGTGACTTTCAAGTAGAGCTCTGGAGAGACAAATGCTTGATCTAGTGCTTGGGGTGCTCAAGTGAAATAAGCTGTGAACTGATCCTCTAACACACCAAACACAGAGATAGCCAGAATGATTTTGGCTTCAATTGCAATGATTGCAAAGCCGTGCCTGGTGTACTTTGCATCCTGTAACAGGAACAATAAGTTGATGTGGGTCCTTCTGATGTGTTGTAGGTTTTGATGTGTAATAGGTGCAAATGCCTGTCTCAGAATCAGAAGGAGAATTACTGTTTTCTGAAATACTCTGGAGTTAGGGGTAGCTGTCTCAGTTTGAACCGTGGAATGCATATGCTAAGTGAATTGAAGGGCCATGTCCATGGGTGGTTGGTATTTTGCATATTTTTACAAACTGTGAATCTGTAAAAATGTCCCTGTTGATTGTGGGAAAAGGAAAATTATGTTAAAAAAGCAGTTATTTGCTGTGTTTGCTGCAAATGAAAGAACTTGTAAAAAATAAACTTGATGGCTAGTAATTATTGAAGTTCCTCTCCAGGTAGTGAAGAATCTTTTTGAATGTGTAAATTATCCCAGGGAGTTACAGAAGTATGTGATTTACTATTTTGTAAACAGTGTTAAAGGAAGTAAATCTGTCCTTTTTGGCAGAATTTATGAAATTTTTTGGGATTCTCATTGAAATGATAAATTGGAGGACTGAAACTTTTGCCTTTCATCACAGTATCTGCATGCATACATTTGGCTCCAGAAAAAGAACTTACATTGTCAGTGTAAAAATGTAGATGTATATGCAGCCAACGTCTGTAATCTAGTAGGTGTCTTGATTTTTTGTTTGCTTTGAAAGTGAAGCCTTGGATTATATCTGAAGTGTTTCGCATGTTTGAGGTGGAGAAAAGAAAGATTGAGGGTGACTAATCAACTGGTTAACTCCAGTTTAAAATGGAAATATGTAAAATATCTATATAAAATAGTTTAATTGTAGAATCACCGAAGAGAGATAAAATGAAGTACCTGTATAATACAGGTGGGATATACGGCTTCTGGAGAGGATGTTGTACAAACCCATCCTGCCATGACACTAACTTTATCAGGGACTGTTTTTTTTTCCTCGATGGTAATAATTCTATGCACTTAAATAAATGACAATTGTTAGTGGAAATGTATATGTAATGGTTCTGGCTTGGATTTTGTGTGCCAGGTCCACTGAGTATTTTATTTTCTGTATTAGTTCATGTGGAGGCAAATGAAATAGCTTGTCTAATTTTTTTACCTGGATTTGTTTATCATTTAAGTTTAGACTGAATCAGGTTTCCAAGTTTGGCTTCTTTTGGGTATCAGTGAGAGAATGTCTTAGCAGAGGTTTTAAGTGCTTTAAATAACCAGCTTAATTATGTAATAGCATTTTGGTGTCTTAGTGGCATTAAATTTACTCTCTGTATTTACTTAAACTGAAATACTGTACATCAACTGGCTTTCTTCAGAAACTCAAGAGTAATTTGTAAGAGTTGTATGGATGAAGTAGAATCCTTTTGAGATGCTGAAGTAATTCAGGTGTGTTTACTGCTTAGACAGAAGAGCCAAATTGCTAACAAATTTCCAGTCATGTTAAAATTTGGTTTCTAGGGTAAATCCTGGGTCTAGAATTCTGAAATGTGATAATTATAGTTTTCAAATGGAAGTGGATGAATTTGCATATTATGCTTATAATTACACATTATAATTTGTGTACATACAAATTATATAATTTTAAATTTCAAAAGTGGAGCTTGACCTGCTTCAAGTTCCTGAGTAACCTTTCAGTTAAAAAAAATGTGGAAATAGCTAAGATGCTGTAAGAATATTTTTGTGGGCTTTATTATTAATCTGTCTTTCTGAATTAGGATATGACAGAAATTTCTCTGCCTCGAAACATTTTTTTGAAAACACTAAAATCAAATATCAGTATCCTTCAACATGCCTGCATAGTAAGTCCTTATTTTTCTTGTTGAAAACTCTGTTCAAGGGTTTGCTGTCCTGTCTCCTTGGGACACAAATGCAATTGCTTAAGTTTTGTTTCAAACAGTCATTGAAACATTTAGCTGCTGCTTAAATTTTAGAACAGTGGGAATCTTTTCCAGGAGGTGAGACTTTATCCCTTGTTCTAATTAAGATGGTGTATTTGTGTACTTGAACATTAAGCCATGCTAAAAAGGGGATTTTTTTGCCTATAAACCCTTAAGCATGTTACAGATTGGAAATAGACTTAATTGCATGTGTGGTAAGATGACCATGCTAATAGGATTAATTTGCAGCTGGTACCAGACAGTGGGAATTGGAGTTGTGTCCAGTTATTAGCTTGTAGTAAGTTCTGTGAATGAAGAACCTGGGGAAAGATGAGATTCTCTGAAGAAGCAAGAGCTTAGTACCTTTGTATTCTTCCTCTTTTCAACTCTCATGTGCTCATCTTTATGCAAAATCTGAAAAATATTTCTGTCTGTGGGAGTGATGGTAGCTCTGAAATCAAGCCTTATTTTGAAGGCTGTCGTTGCAGTTGTGGTTGTATGTAAATGTTGGTAAATGTGCAAGTGTAGTGTTGATTCTCATAACTTGGTTCATGAGTGATGCTCTAAAAATACTGAAAGATCCGTGACAGAAAAGTTGCTTTACCTTCTTTCACGTTTATTTATAGTAGGGATTCAAGACGAGCAGTTTTTGAATGTTGAATAAAGTATGTGGAACTGCAGATGGAAGAAGCTAACTGTAAATAAAACATGGTGATACCAGACACATGTCCAACAGGGGAGATGTGAAAATGGGTGCTTGGCAGTTGTTCGGTTTGTGTAGATAATTAAATGTGCAGATAATGAAAGTTAGGGCTGCTGCCATTGCTGAAGGACAACTCTCTTGTGCAGTCTGGACCTCTGAAATTCTTCCTTACAAGCTCATTTTAGCTGCTTTGAGATTTGAGGTAATATCTCAGAAGTTGGCAAGGCTTCCTTTAAAATGTCGATGAGACGATGTACAGGAATACCAAGCCTTCCTATCAGTAGATGGCTGTATGTGCTGGCTGTATGTGCTGGCTGTATGTGCTGGCTGTATGTGCTGGCTGTATGTGCTGGCTGTGTGTTGAATGGCTTTCCTGAGCCACATGGCTAGCGGTGATCAGCAGGGGCTTGCTGTTTCTTGTGTCAAATTTTGCTTGGGACTTCAGTAATCAGAGCTGTACCTCCATAAATATCAGGGAGAATGGAGTTTGAGGGAATGTATTCACTTTTTGCTTTGTGTAGTATATTAGTGGTCTATTATTTTTTTTTTCAGCAGAGATGGCTTTGTAAAAATGGTTGAAGTAGGAGCTTAACAATAAATTAAGGTTCCATATATATTACTGATTTTTGTTGTGGTTTAAGCTCAGCTTGGTTGGTAGGTACTGTGCAGCCACTCATTGCTTTTCCCCTGGTGGAATCTGGGGAGAATTGAAAAAAGGTACAACTTCTGGGTTTAATGACTGAAATAAAGTAAAATACAATAATTATGCTGGAAATTAAAAAGAGGATTAAAACCCAAGAGAAACAAGTGATATATAATAAAGTTGTTCCCCATCTGCTGACTGATGCCCAGGCTGTCCCTGAGCAGCAATCAGTGGCTCTGAGTCAGCTCCCCCCAGTTTATATACTGGACATCCATCCTGTGCTGTGGAATATTCCTTTGTCCAGTTCAGGTCACCTCTCCTGGCCGTGCTCCCTCTGGGCTTCTCGTGCACCTGCTCCCCAGCAGAGCATGAGACTCTGCAAAGTCCTTGATTTAGAGTAAGCACTACTTAGCAACAACCAAAACATCACTGTGTTGTCAACTTAACTGAATCTGAATCACAGCACTGTACCAGGCACTAGGAAGAAAATGAACTCTATCCCAGCCAAAACCAGGACAGCTTTCAATAAATCTAAGTATGCAAGGGGTTTTGTGCTGTTCTTTAATTTATCAAAAATAAATGTGTTTGTGTAGTGACATACATATGTTGTAACATAAGTAATCAGTTTGCCACTGAAGCATCCACTTTCCAGTGTGGACAAGTTTTGTGGCATGGCACAGACACATGGTGCTGCTCATTCCTGTCACTAATGGTGTTGAATGTACTCCATCCGTGTAACCCCAGACTCTCCTTTTTGTTGTTATAGTATCAATCACAGAAACAATACTTGTTTCAACTGTCCTACTCTTTGAGGATTTCAAAGCACTTCATGAAGGTCGTAGGTGTTTTGAAAATGAGATATGGTTGTAGAAAGCTAACTGTGTTTTAAAATTATTTGAAGCATCATATGAAATACAGTAAATTTTGTGCTTCTCAGGTTTTTTTCAGACAGCTGATCACTTTTAGTTGTCATTCTTAGAAGTTAACTAGAAATAAACTCTTCTGGTTTTAGTCTGATTACTAGAAGACAACAGTCTAAGCAAAACATTTAGGTAGAATTGGATGTTTTCCAGGCAAGTGTGATGAGAAATCTAAGTGACAGTAATGGGAATGGATATGATGTAATTAATTGGTTGCACCATCAAACTAGGGAAGGCTGACTTGGGTTCTATTTCTGTTTTCTTAAAGCAGCATGAAAAGTAGTAACTCTTGGAGGGCAGAAGGGATATTTTAGAGTTTGTCTCATTTCAGCTGTCTGTATTTGGTAAAACTTCAGAAGTTCACATTTTTGTTCTGGTTGCTCTTTGCTTTTACTGCAGTGAAACTGTGTTGGAGCAGTCAGAGGGCTTCCTAAAAGTTAGATTTCAATCTTGCTCTCTTAAAAGGCTGGGGAAGTGGTTTATCTGATATTCTAGTCATGTTAACAGGGCTTCTGCAAAATGCAGCTGAAGATAATCATACTTCCTTCACCCCTGGGCTCATCTGTTCTGAACCCTGACTGAGCCTAGAGCCACTCACTGCAATCACAGTTAGTGTAAAGCTGACTCCTAATTCACTTGCACACTCACTTTGGCAGTCAATGAGAAAGATTGAATTTAAAGGTTTCAAATGCAGGCTGACATGGTTTGTCACTTTCAATCCTTTTTGACACCAGCCATGCAAATTAAAACTGTAACCTTCTGAGTACTTATTTACTGGGGAAATCAGAAAGAAGGTCACAGCACTATTCCTCTGGCCTGTGGCTTGTTTGACTTTTCTTGCATGTACTTTAAATTTATGTATGTGACCTTTCTGCCCTCTGATTTCAAGTATAATTAAGAAACAAAAGAATTTAGGATGTGCTTTTGTTTGAAAGAACCAGGTATCAAAGTTCAGAGTTGAGAAGCGTCTGTAAAGTATTCAGTGTGGTACTGCATGACTTTTTAATTGGAGTTTAGCAGGGTTCAGGAAAAAGCATGTTTAAATAGATTAGCTGGTAGCTGACACACCTACTATTTTATGGTGAATTAACTCACTGTTCTTAGCTGAGCTCTGCAGGAATCTTGCAAGCTTAATGTTTACATTATTAATACTGTTTTTCAAATAGAAGATAACGAAGAACAGGGCTTCTATACTGGGCATATGGAATATTTTGATAAAGTGGGGTTGTCGACCTCTGAGTCCTGGGAAAGCAAGTCACACCCATGCCATGGGAGCTGTTTGTAGGGCTGGTGATAGTTCTGGGAATTATTTTAGGGCCATATATTTCTAGCCAAATGTGATTTTTTTTTTTTTCAAGAGTAACACTAGCTAGAAAATTAATATCTTTATGGCCTTAAGCTAAGGCCATAAGGGCATATGGATTCAGGAATTTAATTTCCTTGTGACATTCTAGTTACGGAAGTCCATATGTCTTAATCTTTGAGGAAATCATGGAAAAAATACAATGCTTTGCAAGCTTGAGAAGGTCTGCAGGCCTCCTGCTAGTCTGATTGGTATGTGAAAGTGATCTTCAACTTGTGCTTTGAGAGCCTGACTGCGTGCAGGAGTGAATAAAGGTGCGAAGAGGCCCTTCAAACTGATGGTGAAATGTCTGGCCAAGAAGTACAAACGAAAAAATGCCCAATGATTTAGCAGTGGATGATTAACTCTTAAACCAGATATAAGGACTGGTAGATTTTGTGTGTCTTGAATCTTTGCCTCAAACTGATGCATTTATGGGCATTTGATCCCTGGTAGATTGTTAAGCTCTTTGGGCTGTACAGGAACTGTAGGTTGGCTCTTTATGCCAAGAAGCAAATTAAAGAGCAGTAACTGGAGAGAGATGGCATGAAGAAGCATTGTTAGACTGACTGATGTATTTTTGTACCACAACAGCTGAGTAGTGCATGTTTTATTTTGTGTGTTTATCCTATCTTAAAATTTTCCTTTGCTCATACTTGCCTTTGTCATATTTATCACTTATAGTTCTTTTACGTTGTGTTGTTGTTTTTCAGCTTTTTACCTTATTGTCAAGGCCAGCTTATTAAGAACCTAGGCAGTTAAATGGATTTCCTTTCTATTCTCCATCTCTAGTTGCTATTTGCTGGATGCTTTTCATTTCTTATTGTGATGTGTTTATCAGACTTTTGGCTGCAGGTAGCAACTCAACTTCAACAAAGTTGCAAGGCAGCAAAAAAAGTCAGTTTAATTCTTGTAGATGGTAAATCTTTCACTTTTTTGGCTAGTATAGGTGTTCTTTTATAGATCTTTATTTTCTAGGAAGAATTTGTTGACAAGGTAATTGGAAACCTAAAAGATTAGAAATCATTTCAGTAAACTCATTGTACTTGATCCAACAGAAGATTTGTTATAACCTCTGCTGCTGTGCTGATCTTGGTATAATATAGTGACAGCGAAAACCTGAAGTTGCAAATCCTTTGAGGATTTACTGATTTTCTTTGACTTTAATAATCCATCAGGATTGTTCAAAAGGAACAGTCTGAGTAAGATGCCTTTATGTGGACAAGACAAAGAACATAGGAGAATGTCTTAAGTCCTGTGTGCAGTTTCAGACACCACAATATAAATTCCAATATAGGAAAGATAAAAAACTATTAGAGGGTGTTCAGAGGAGGACCATGAAGATGAGTGGTCTGGAGGAGAAGCCATCTGAGATGTGGCTTGGTCTGTTCAGCCTGGAGAAGAAGAGACTGAGGGGAGACCTTATTGTACTCTGCAACATCCTCATGAGGGGAAGAGGAGGGGCTGGCACTGATCTCTGGTCTCTCTGGTGACCAGGGACAGGACCTGAGGGAAAGCCTGAAGCTGTGTCAGGGGAGCTTTGGGTTTGATATTGAAAAAAGGTTCTTTACCCGGAGGGAGATTGGGCACTGGAACAGGTTCCCCAGGGAAGTGGTCACAGCACCAAGCCTGACAGAGCTCAAGAAACACTTGAACAATGCTTTCAGCCACACGGTGTGACTCTTGAGCTGGTCTTGTGTAGGGCCAGGAGCTGGACTTCAGTCCTGGTGGGTCCCTTCCAAGTCAGGTTATTCTATGATTTTGTAAATTGAAATTGTTTCTCCTCTCACCGCTGCTGCATTTGTTGAATGCTTGGAGAGGAAATGTGTCTGTAGCCTTTTATTGCCTCAGACCATTCAGTAACAGTACTCTGGGAAGCAGATGTGTTTGAAGGCGAAAGGTTTTATATGTTTTCAGCCAATTTTTCCTACTGCTTTGGGATAAAAATGATGGTTTTCAGATGTAGAAATGGAAGGACTGCTTCAATGTGGTCATTCTTCCTTTCATGTCTCCTTTTCTGTTTGCTGGTAGTGGACAAAGGTTTTTGTTACTGGTTCATTTTGAGCCATGGCCTAATTAACTAGAGGTGGTCAAGTACTAATCCTGATGTGTCACTGGAAAGAAGCCAGTTTCTGCTCCCTGCAACTGCACCTGCAATATTTGAGGGTTAAGGAGATTTTTGTTGCCTTTCTTCTGTTATTAAGCAGAAATGCTGTGGTTCCCTCTGTGACTTCAGTGATACATCTCCATGGGGTAAAACAATGAAGTAAAAAAATCACCCTTTCCTTCTGTACCCATCTCCAGACTAATGCTAAATGATAAATTTCACTTCTGTGGAAGTGAAAGGCACTGTGGTTCATCATGTCTGTTTGGTTATTCGACTTTTTATGGTGTTTAACTGTACCCCATCTACCCTCCTGAGCTTGAAGGAAAGCAGATTTTTCTCAGCTATAGAAAAACACTTTGGGTATGATGTTCTTGATCCATTTGTAGAGTCATGAAAGTTCAAAAAGCATTTTTTCACTTTAATAAGTATGTAACTGCTTCATGCCCACTTCCAGCCTATTTTAGGCTCAAGAAGTCCTAATTTTGAAGAAACTTGGTCACAGATCAGTTTTCTGCCTTCCTTTAAAGGATTCCCCAAAATCTTTGTGGAAGTTGGAGATGTTTCTCAGAGCAAAAGTGTTTGATCTAAATGATTGATTCAGTTTCTGCATTTAAAGCCTGGTGTGTCTGGAGGAGCTAAGCTGCTTCAGAGCAGATGGGCTGCAGTGATACCTTTAGCCCTTGTTAACACTTGCTCCCTATGTAGAGTTATCCCAGTAATATCCTAGGCTGGATAGTCTGCAAGGTGAAATGCAACACCTTAGTACTGGATCTTAAAGACTGGAAAAGACTCTTGTGGTCCAGTTTGTCTTGTGTTACACAGATTAGTCTTAAGGATTCTTTTAGCTTATCATATACCCTTGACCTTTTTATTACACCATGCATCCATGATCTGGAAAAATGATTAGGTTTTTATTGTATAGAAGCATAAAATGAAAGATTTATCATGTTTTTAAGGCTTACTGTATCTGTTCTTTAGACCTTTCTGTTTCTGCAGGCACCTGAGTCTTAACAGAAGCCTTTTAATACCATGTGAAGCAACTGCTGGGAATGATGTAAGTGTAGTCATAAGTGCTTGTGAGAATTGTGGTGTTTTTTGGCTGGGGTTATTCTTTTTTTTTTCTTAGTAGGCAATGGGGGGTTGTGTTTTGGATTTGTGATGAAAACAGTGTTGATAACACAAGGATGTTTTCATTACTGCTTAGCAGAGCTTACACAGAGGCCTTTTCTGCTCCTCACTCCACTGGTGAGGAGGCTGGGGAGGAACAGGGAATGGGGTAAGACACAGCTGAGACAGCTGACCCCAGCTGACCCAAGAGATGCTCCAGACAATATGGCATCTTGCCCAGCATATAAAGCTGGGGGGAAGAAGGAAGAGAGGAAGTTTGGAGCGATGGTGTTTGTTTTCCCAAGTCACCATTACGTGTGATGGCGCCCTGCTTTCCTGGGAATGGCTGAGCACCTGCCTGGCCATGGCAAGGGCTGGATGAATTGTTTTGCTTTGCTTATGTGCATGGATTTTGCTTTACCTACTATTAAGCTGTCTTTATCTCGCTCCACGAAGTTTATTAATTTTATCCTTGTGATTTTCTCTCCCATCCTCTTTGGGGGAAGGGAGCACCTATGTGGGGTTTAGCTGCTAGCTGGGGCTAAACCATGACAGACGATTAATGACCTCTGAAGAATTTTTCCAGCATTATATCATCTGTGAATTTGAGGATCTTGTGTGATTACGAACTATTAATATTAGCACATTTTGGAAAGAGCAGAAGCCTTCCACAGTGGGTTTTCCTACAAGATTCTAGTACAGCATCTTACATGCAGTGATGCTGATGGTGCGGCTTCTGCAGAACGATTTTTGAATGCATCTTTGCCAGGCAACTGTATTATGATTAGGGCACTAGTTCCTAGGGAAGGCATTGTGTACGTTTCATTTTTGGGAAGCTGTTTCGGGAGGGTTTTGGAGCGTTCCGGGAATTATTTCTGGAGCGGTGCCAGGAGGGGGCGACAGCGGCCCGGCCCTGCGGGGCTCCAGGATCGGGGCTGTAGGATCGGGTGTGATTCCCGGGAGAGCCGGGATCGGGGCTGTAGGATCGGGTGTGATCCCCCAGGAGAGCCGGGATCGGGGCTGTAGGATCGGGTGTGATCCCCTGGGAGAGCCGGGATCGGGGCTGTAGGATCGGGTGTGATTCCCGGGAGAGCCGGGATCGGGGCTGTAGGATCGGGTGTGATCCCCCCGGGAGAGCCGGGATTGGGATCGGGTGTGAGCCCCTCGGGAGAGCGGGGATTGGGACTTTAGGAACGGGTGTGATCCCCGGGAGATGCGGGATTGGGATCGGGTGTGAGCCCCTCGGGAGGGCCGGGATCGGAACTCCCGGGATCGGAACTCCCGGGATCGAGCGTCAGCCCACCGGGAGATGCGGGATTGGGGCTCCTGGGATCGGGTGTGAGCCCCCCGGAAGACTGAGGAGCGGGTGCCAGCCCCTCGGGAGCGGTGGGATCGGGTGCCAGCCCCTCGGGAGCGGTGGGATCGGGTGCCAGCCCCTCGGGAGGGCGGGATCCGGGGGTTGGGATCGGGTGTCATCCCCCGGCAGAGCGGGGTCGGGGCCGCGCGGGTGCCGGGCGCCATCGGCGCTCCTGTCACAGCCGCTCTCGCAGCCAGATGTGTCCTGTCTGTTCTCAAGGCGCAGCTGTGTCCCTGTCCTGCTGTAACCCCAGCCCGCAGCTCAGCCCCCGCAGCCGCTCGCTCCCTCCCCCGCCAGGGAACGAGGGCGGGAAACGGGAGAGTAAAAACTGAGCTCTGGGTTAAGATGGGATACTTTGATAAGCAAGGTACAAGCTGTGCTCAAAAGCAAATGAAAACAAGAGATCCGTTCTCCACTTCCCATGAGCAGGCAGGTGTTCAACCATCTCCAGGAAGGCAGGATTCCATCACACCTGACTGTGGCTTAGGAGACAAACGCTTCCACTTGGAGCATCCCCCCCTTCCTTATTCCTCCCACTCCGAATGTCCCCACCTCTTCCTTCTGCCCCTCATTTTATATATGAAGGATGACACCATATCACACATGGGGATGGTTTTAAACTAAGGAGAAACTTGGATTCTATATTAGGAAGAAATTCTCTGTGTGCTGAGGCACTGGCAGAGATTGCCCAGAGAAGCTGTGGAAGCCTCATCCCTTGGAGTGTTCCAGGTCAGGTTGGATGGGGCTCTGAGCAACCTGGTCTGGTGGGAAAGTGGGGGTGTGGAACTAGATGATCTTAAAGATTGCTTCCACCCCAAACCCTTCTATGACCTGAAGTAGCTTTGACCTGTGGTGTTTTCTTCATGTATGCTTGACCTGTTAAGACTGCTGTCAGTCCAATTTGAAAAATGTTGAATGAAATTTTAAAAGAAACTTTCCCGGACTTTTAAATTTCAAACTCTTAGAATATTTCTTTATTATCAGCTGATTAAATGGAGAGTACAGACATTACCATAATGGTGTTTATAAATTATTTATTTATAGATGCACTTATATAGTTTGCAGGCCTGAAATAATAGGCCTTGTGTGAAACCCTAAGTAATAGTTCATGTAGTTCAATATAACATTAATTAAAAATGCTGGTGTATATTTCATTACCACATAAGTGGCAAGTAGGTGGCTGTGGGATCAGGTCTATAAAGAACTTTAAGCAAATTATCCTTTAGATTAATGCCCTGATAGTGGAAAATGGATGCGAGTTGCTTTTTTAACTGGTAAGTTATAGTTTAGACTTCACTGGTGTGCTGAGCATTGTGCTAACATAATATATTTTCTGCCTCTGAGTAGGTTGTAGGTCCTGAAGGTACCAATCCTTTATTCCTGTTCATGTGTTCAAAGCAATGACCAAAGCTTCCAATGGCTGCCTGGGCTGGGAGGCTGCTTGCTCTGATGCCTTGCATGAGGCTGATGCTGAGTATTTATTTAGTTACTCTAGGCAATAGCTAAAGGACTCAACTTGCTGGATAGCCTCCTGCTTGGTCATTTTTCTGGGGAAAGCAGTGAAATGGGTAGGAAATAATTGAATCAAAAGTACTTTTTTCCCCCACTTGGGTAAAGTGTAAGGTAAAACTGTTGGTTTAATTCTTTACCATTATTTCAGACTATTCTGCTTAACTTTATATTATTGCACTGGAGTAGTAACTGGCTAAAACTCAACTCTGTAGCTTGTATTTCAGTAAGTGTTTTAGCAGTAACTATTAATTATTTTTAAGTTTGCAAATGATGCTAATCATGTAGGTATGTCTTGTCAGCATCTGTATGAGGTATTTTTTGGCTCCTCATTTGGAAAGGTTTCATTGCTGTTATCAAAGCTGAGATTTGAAGCTTTTCTGCAGAAGTCATTTTGAAAAGAGCTGAGTGGAGGGAATGCAGAAAGCAAATGTAGTTCCTTTATTCAGGTACCAAACCTAAACATGGCTGTGCATACTGTTAGTAATGGATGTCAAGCTGTGCTGTAATAAAACAAATGTTAGCATTATTTTTATTTCATTTTATTGATGACTAATTAGCTATTTGAGCTGTATCAATTATACTCAACTTATTGTAATAACACCTTTTCTCCTTGCAGTATTTCATCCTCAAGACAGCCATCCTGACGTGGGAGAAATTTTACATGTACCTAATTGAAATCCTAACAGAATAGTGAATGCAATTTCAAGCTAAGCCACAAAATCAAGAAATAAGAGCAGATGGCCCCTTCAGAAAAATAGATTAAACAGAATAGATATTCCTGGCCAGCTACATAGTTAATCTCATGCTTCTTGTCAAGGGGTACTGCCAATACATAGTTATTATGCAAGGGTAAAGTAAAAGCCGTATGAATTTAGTGAAAAAAGCTTTTCTTCATTCCCAGCTCTTCCTGATAATTTAGTGTTATGTTCAAATTTTTAAAGTTACTGTTATAGCAAGTATGAGTAGTAACTTATTAAATGAGTTGTGTCTTGCTTTAGAAAGGGATCCTGCAAAAAGAGCGGCTCTGGGAATGTAGCTCCATTTGTGATCTGCGAAAATTCATTGTAGCATTTCTGGTATTTTCTGGCTCTGTGACACACTGATGATTGAGTCTTTAAACCCACATGTCAGATTTGGTGGAGGGATTTGTGAGTGTGTCTCTCCTGTCGGTGTGAGAAAGAGTTTGTATTCCCTGTGGTTCAATGTTCTTTTTAGATGTATTAGTAGACAGTCAGATTTTTCAGTTCAGTGAAGCACCTTTATTTCTTGGGTGTATGCAAAATAACACATTCCAGCCTTTTTAGGTGGTTATTCTGTATGTGAGTGGACATATCATTCCTGCACTTGCTCTAAGGTCAATGGATCGAGATGGGGAAGTGAGATTTGAAACTTCGTAACACATGATCCTTTCTCCAGGAAGACTTTTCACCAGTGCACAAGTACCCATTGCGACTGTTTGAGTTTTTTCCCAAGTGCACTTCTTTGCTTTGTTTCTCTCAAGAGCAAGGAGCAATAGAAAAGTCTACCCTAATCATTGGTTATTTCTGTCTCAGCTGTCCTCCATCTATTAGGTACCCAGACTCTAAATTTCTCAAGCAGTTGTATTTTTTTAAAATGCATTCCCTTTGTCCTCTGACACATCTAGAAGATAACTTCATTCTGTACTTTTGGAAAATGGAGCATCAACATTTTCTTTCCCATATAAAAGCAATTTAAACATCACTGAATCAAGGAGTAATGGCACCTCAGGTAGTTTGCGTTGGCACTTTTCTTATTGTTTCTTGGCAGACAGAAGTGATGAAGGAGCATAAACTTGAATATATGGGGCTGTGAAGGCAGGTGGGGGACAGGCAGGGCAGGTGTCTGGCTAGAAGCAGCTTCTGCAGATTCCCAGCACGACTGTTAAGGACCTGACCAGCTTTGTTTTTGCTGTCTCACCTTGAATGTAGGTGAACTTCCCTGGCTGTGAATTGTTCTACTGCACTAAAAGGTGTCAGCTGTTTTGTGCCCGTGACACTTTGTAGTAGTTGATTTTCAGTGTATAATCTGTAGAAATGTACTGAAATATGCTATTTAAACATTTGAATGTAGGAATTACTCCCCTAAGAACCCACATACTCCTCACTGGGAAAAAGTTGTGTTCCGTGAAATTCGGCATTCTGAAATTAGCTGGATTAAAACTAAAGCAGTAACATATCTAATGTTAATTTATCAAATAACTGTGTGACATAATTTGGCCACAGTAAAACTCAAGCATCACATTTTAGATTTCTGTATAAGCATTTGATTTTAAACTGTCTTCAAAACAAACTAGTAAGACAAATGAATTTGCAATGTCTTGACTGCTGAGTAGTTGCACAGAACATGCAATTTTCCTGACTCTTACAGCTATACCATAACCATGTTCGTTGGAAAGAAACTTGGGACCTTTAAAATACTTTTCACTGAAGAAAGATGCTTTTTGTAAACAAATTTACTAAGTCAGAATATAACTTAACCAAAATGAACTGCTTAGTTCTGTTGAAGGTAAACATAAGATATTTCTTTAGAGAAAGATTTTGAGTCAGAGCTGTTTCTTATCACAAGTAAACCCATACCATAAATGCTACTAAAATTGTACTATATTTTAGCTTTGTAAGGTGTGTTTCAGCAAAAGTTTACTGGCTTAAGTTGGTAGTTACTTCAGATATTTATGTAGGTATAAAACATGGTCTGTTTAATTTTCTCTTAAATTTGGAAAGATGCATAATGTTCTATTAGGTGAATGCTAGAAGCAATAGTTTAAGAAAAAAAAACCCTTTCTACATAGATGCCATGAAAGTTGGAAGATTGCCTTCCTCAGGGAAGGTGCTGCATGGACAGGTATGTGGTCCTACAGAGGCAGAGATTTATTGCAGCTGTAGATGTGGCTGCTTTCCTTCAAAAACTGGTTTGTTGTAAGATGTTTGGTCCTTTCCTTAAGAATTGCAGCTGGATTGAGTCCCTAAGATGGACTTTCAAGTTTTATAAGACTTCTATGGGAGTCAGATCTTATTCTACAACTCTGTGAAGTGGTTCAACTAATTTAATGAGAAAAAGTTTAATAGCATAATATTTGGAAAAAATTTGAATGTGGTAGCAATATGCATTAGTTCTGTGTAATATGTGTCTTCATACACAGAAAATAATTTGGATTTGCTTGCTATTGAGCACATGGAAGGGATTTTAATTAATGTTATCCCTCTGCTAGTTAATTTTTAACTTGGATGTTTGAAGTTTTTAACATCCAATTTATGTTGAAGCTCATACAAAAAATTACCACACAAATTTCTTTAAGCTGCACTTTCCCATAGGACAGTAGATGTGCAAGCTGCCTCTGCACATTTTTTCTGCCAAGTTACATTACTGCAGCCCAGGACTGTAATGGGTGGCAAAAAGTAAAAGTACTGCCTAAAATAATTTTGTCAAAAGTGGTGCTTTACCTCTTTTATCTGATGGTCTTCTGAAGGAATCATGAAGTGGTTTGGGTTGGAAGGACCTTAAAGGTCATCTAGTTCCAATCCCCCCTGCCATGGGCTAGGACACCTTCCACAGGATCAGCTTGCTCAAAGCCCATCCAACCTGGCTTTGAGGTTAGAGGATTAGGGTTGTGTTAACCTAATCCAGGATGGTGTGTTGGAATCAGTCTCTTTTCTTTTACATGTGCCAACTTATGTCCATAGGTTTGTTTCTTACATCTGTGGATCACAATACACAAATGCATTAGGATGCTTTAGGTTGTTACCTTTTTCAGAAATATTATGAAAGCATTTTTAAAATTTGTGATTTTTTTCTTTTGTTTTGTATAGTAAAATATACAACTCATCTATATTATGACCCATGACATACACCTTCTTTTGTTGTTTTGTGTTCTTTCTATACAAGATTACTTTTTCACAACTTACTTGCACATCAATAATTTGTGCTTTAGTAAACAAAGTTTCAGATGTGGAAGTCTCAGGTTTCTGAGAGATTTATATCAAAGGACCAGGAAGCTTGTGTTAAAAATCAGAGAGATGAGAAAATTACAAGCAGTAGGTTGAAACAAGAGATTATACATGAAGGTTCCTCCAGCCTATACTGTTTTCAGTGGCTCATTTTTTAGAGGCTCTAAGCAGCAATTGCATTCATTTTCTGAGTCCACTCAATCAGTGCAATGCCACAGAATATATAGATGTTTTTTATCAATTCTGTGGTAAGATTGAGGTTATACTGGTTGGTAGAGGTTATGTAGGATCATTGGGTGTGAGTTTAAGTCATAGCAGTGTCTGGTGCTAACTCTGAATTTCACTGGATTAAATATAAAAATTTAAAAACACTATAGATACTTGCAATAGCTTTATCTTTGTTCCTTTCCCTAACTCTGTGTGAAATATGGATAGTGACAAGTTTTTATTGGACAGAAAATGCATTTTGGACAATGGTGCATTCTGGGAAGTAGTGGGAAGAGCTGCATGCTGTTTGCATTTTCAGCTATGCACAATGGAGAGGGATAACAATGGACTGCTGTATCCTGGGTCTGTCCATATCTATTTCTCTGGACTGTTTTAGTATTCCTATGATGAATGAATAACATTGATTTCTACTGTGCTTTCAGGTAACAAATCATGGCTTTCTATGTTCCAGTATTCACGAGAAATAAATCTTGGGTTGGGGAAGGAATTTATTAGAACTAGTACTTTTTTTGAAAGTACCAAAGATGCAACAAATCTTTCCTTCAAAAAATAATTTCAAAACTCTTCAGCAAAACAGCAGAAATCAAGACACTTGTTAAAACTTGCATGAGGATGATCACCACTTCCAAAGTGCTGGCAGTGCTGTTCTGGTGCAGTCCAGGTGCTGGTGGCCTTTGCAAGTCACCTTCCTGGCTGGTGCTCAGCTTGTTTGAGCTTCAGGTCCTCTACTGCAAAGCTGCTTTCTGGCTGTTTTATTTCCAGGCTTTTCTCTTGCCTGGGGATGTTCCTCCACAGGCACAGGACTTTGCACTTCCCTTTGAACTGCACAGGACTGCTGTCAGCTTGTTCCTCCACCTCTTTGAGGCACTTCTGAGTGTCATCATAACCCTCTGGTGCTGGGATCACTCCCAGTTTTCTGTGATGTGTAAAGCTGCTGGAACTACACTCTGTGCCATCAGCCAGGTCATTGATGATGATTTTAAATGTCATGACCCTCAGAGCTCACCACTGATGTCTGGCCCCTGGTGGCCTGGTTGTGATGCCCCTGACAGAGTCCTTTGAGCCAGGCAGGTCAGTTTTCAGTCCACCTCATGGTCTATGTCTCTATCCTGTGCCTCATCAGTTCACATGGGGATGGGGTGTGGGAGGCTTATCAAAAGCCCTAAACAGATGGGGTGGACTCATCAGCTCTTGTCTCATCTCATATTGTTTATAATGTTGTTTAGTACGTGTGACTTCCCTGCCGTGAATTTGTGCAAACTGCTTGGCCTCCTGTGCTTGGAAATGGTATCCAAGAGCTGTTTGCTGCATCACCTTCTGAGAGATCAAGGCGAGTTTTACCACGCTATGGTGCCCCAGATCCTCCTCCCTGCTCTTGAAGACAGGACTGCTTTGCCTCAGGCATCAGTGACATTCCCTGATGACCATGACCTTACAAAAACAGTGGCCTGTTGATGACATCAGCCAGCTCCTTCAGTATTTGTGGATGTTTCCTGAAACTTCTTCTTTAGTGTTGGTTTCAACTAAATTGTGACTTACAGAAGGTGTGAGTTGTGTTTTACTGATATTTATCAGTGAGATATGACACATTCCTGAATTAAGGATTGTCAGAGTGTGAGACTCTACCCTGGCCTTCTGTCAGTGGGATGGAGGCTCCTGGCAAAACCTAAGATTTTAGTTGCCTAAAAATGATTTTTAGAGAAGTAGAAGATAACACTTCTTTGTCTTGCTGATGGCTACATAAATCTTGCATAATGCTAAGTAAACAGCTGCACACTTATTTGTGTAACTGTCAATTATACAGAACACAGGGATGTGTTTTGTTAGCATAGCTATCTTCTAGTATTAAATATGGTTTGTTTGAATTTGCTGGCAGATTTTACACTGCAGTCTTTGCCAGTGCCTTAAAGTGTGGTCTTAATAGTGCTCAATTCTGTCTGTTTTAAGGGTCAACAACTGGATGTGCTAAGGCTATTACTTCACCTTGGCAATTGTTTAAATGTGGTATTTGCATATTGAGAGCTGCAGGTTGTATCCATTTTTCAGTTGAGATCTGATTTATGCGTTTTCTTGTGAAAGTTGTCAGAGGAGTCACAGAAAGTTTGTTGTACTCTGCAGTGCTGTGTACATGATAAGGAAGAAAGATTATAGGCCCTTCTTCATGTCTCACCAAAACATCAGGTGAGATCTTGTGTAAGAGCTACTTGGCTGTGTTCATGTGCTTAAATGAGGGAGGTGGAATGGCTGCTTGTGAGGACTCTTGATACAGAATGTTAACTTCATTTTGCTTGGGTCCTGTGCACCAAGTAGTGTAAGATGCTTTGTACACTGGATTTTTTTTTAAGTTACAGAACAAATTACTTGACTTTATGTAGCCAGTGGATGCCTGACCTTGCTAATCTAAAGATACTCATGCTTAAAGAAAGTTCTGCAGAAGGTAAATGTACAGTAGGTACAGTGGATAAATCATACATCTGATTTTAGCATTTTGTTATAAGTTATCTTCACAATGACATAAATTATTTTCAGTGGAGTAGGTTGAGGATATGGGACTGAAGTCTATGTCTGCATCTTGTTTTCTTCCTGAGCAAGACTGATTAAACATCTGTTAATACCTTATACATGATTTTGACAGTTCCTACTGTGGTACTTCCTACCTTACTGCTAATATTAATCAGTCTAAACAGATTTTTTTTAGTGGAGTCATTTTTGATGTGAATGTAATAGGTGTTCATTTAGTTTTGAATTGCTTAAATAAAAAAGCACATTCAAAATATTTGTCATATTGGTGACTGAAATGTATTTTCAGATCAGTGCAGATAGTAGTACTTAGACTGTAAAATAGAACTTATAATGCCTGTGAATGCAATTTAAATAAAGATTGGTTTGAGTCCTTCAACAGGGATATTATTATTAATTGGAGGATTCTGAATGCTGTAGACATCATTCTGGCATGAACTGCTTATTTTATTGTAAATTGAAATTAGATTCATTGTCAGTTGCTTTTACAAAATTAAGGTGGCATATGAAAGACAGTTATTTGGAATTCAGCTATTGTAATAATGTGCATTAGTTGAAACAAATTAGTGTGGGTTTTTGTGCACAATTCATGCTCTTAACGCATTACTTTCTCTGCCAGTTCAGAATTAGGACCTATTATGGATGCAAAACTTGCAATTTTAAAAAAGACTTTTTAAAAGATTAAAATGTTGGCTGAGGAGAATAGGTGAAGTTTTCTGAGGCTCTTAAAGTAATGGGGATGGGTGCAGTAATAGAGCAACAGCATTAAAAATTGAAAATTCTGTTGCATTTTTTATTTGTGTTTTAGACCCATTCAGGATGAGTGTAAATGTTGCCGTTCCACATATATCTAGTTTCCTTATTTCAATATTTTGAGGCTATTTTTCTTTGATTACTTTAGTTCTCTAATTTTCCCTTTCATAGACACACTAATTAGTATTTACTTTGGAAACATCTTGGAGGGTGGAAAAAGGGATATTTGTCTAAGCATTTACTCGTATATCAGAAAATGTTTAGTTGCTGAACTTAATTGTGTGTTTTTCTGGGGGGTTGGGATGCCATATACAGTTGAAATTGGGAAATTCTGCATTTTTTTGTGAATGTCTACACAGAGAAACTGCTTTGAAGCAAACTAGATGATGCTAGACATGTTTTAAGATACTTAAAAGTAGGAGGCTAAGGTTGTCTCTTCTGTTTAGTGCAAAAATTGGAAAGGTTGTCCAGCTTCATGCTGATCAAGAGGACAGGGAATGAGCAGTAGGTCTCTTAGAGGCTGTTGTTAGAAAGTCTGTGGGATTTATTTCAGCAAGACACTTGGAATGTATTAAAGCCTTGGTGTGATGATTCTAGTTCAAGTTTGTGCTGTGCAGTACTGTTTTCAGCTCAGAAGATGAGAAATATTGGTTGGAGAGGTGCTGATTCAAAGAACTTTTAATCATCCTCTAGTAGAGCAGGGAATAAAGGAGTACAGGGTAAAAGATGTATAAACCAAAGCACAATCAACCATTTTACTACAATAATTATGAGATTAAGCTTTCATCAATTTAGTCAAATTTAGAGTTGTAATTGGGTTCACCATCTTGTGTACTCTGGATTTACAGAACTCCTGGAAGGACTGTGGGCAAATTAGTCAGCATCCAGCACAGCAGACTTCCAATGACTTGGCTTAGTTGGGAAAGTTTTCATATTTTTTTTTAAGAATAGGTATTCTTAAAATGTGTCATCTGGGATAAATTTTGGACTCTGCCACTGTGAAAATTTCCAAATAAACAGTATGGAATGCTGATATTGTCAGTTTTTTTATCCATTACAGAAAAATTATTTTTTTTCTGAAATTCTGCTACAACTGACTTGGAGCCTCCTTTTTGCTCTGGGAGCTTATCTCTTACCAAAGCTTGAATGTGTCCCTTTTTTGCATTCATAGAATGCAAGCTAATAAGTCAAGGTCTGTTTCCTGTAGTACTATTGCTTGGATTTTTTTTCTGATGTGAAACCAAAAGGAACCATGCTGCCCGAGGAAATGGCCATCCAGCTCAGTGTTCTGTCTCAAGCAGTGGTCAAAAGCAGTGAGTTTTCATAAACTAAAAGGACAGGGGAAGTATGTAAAGATACTTAGCCTTCAATTTGACTTAAGAGCTTTCTGAATTGAGAAGGGTGTGACTTCTCTAAGTCAACTGTGAAGTTTTGAGAATTCACTGAGAAATATTATTGCTATTGGGCTATGCTTCAGTAGTTGTACAACATGCTTGATTAAGTCAGTCTAAATTTTGATGTTTTCTTAGATACAAGGTAATAAAATTGCCCAAAAAAAGAAAAATCTATTGCTTCTATTGTATAATGTTAGTAATTTTCAAACCCACTTCATTTAGGAGTATTTTTAAAGGATAATGTAATTCTTAGAATATTTTCACATTCAAAATGAATGTGGAAACTACTTCTAGTGCAGTTGCAGTGCAGTTCCATCAATGCCCTGTTCCCTTAAGCCGTGATCACGTGGATATCCTTGAATGAGCCTTGCATTTTTCACTTGTTCTTCCATCCAAAGTAGGGAAAAGTTAGTGGAAAATTATTTGGATATAATGGGCTGTTTGGTAAGACATCTGAATCTCAAGAAATAAAGTAGAAACTTTCTTAAGGATTTGCAGACAAATTGACCTGGTTTCTGTTTCTCCTGATCTTGTGTAAAGGAAATATTGCCTTAAGGACAAATGCAGTAAACATTTCTGTTTACTTTGAGGTTGACATTCGTTCTTATATTTATTATATTGATTTACTACAAACAAATAGGGCATCACTTTGCTCAGCATTAAACACAAGTATTTATATTGGCTTAGCCAAGAGAGCTGGAATCCTGGATTGTAGTTGTGCCTCAGGAAGATTAATTCTAATTGAAGAATAATATGAAGCAATTCTACTTTGTCATTATCTGATGTATCTACCACTGTTATTTGGTGAATTAACTGAGGACTAATCATTGCTTAGATCTCTTCTATGATTAAATCTAAAGAAAAAAAATCCATCCATGCAGTTATTACTGCATGCAGTTAAATTCCTGTTGCATTAGCTGCATCCTTGGTCTGAGAACATGAGATTTTAATCTCTAGCATTATGGGAAGCTTTAATCACATGTTTATTTACTGTTTGTGATTTAGGAAATGACATTGCTTCATATAGCCAAGCAGTGCAGAATGTAATCTAAGGATTAAGAAAAGGCAAATCTTCCTATCCATTTGACCTTGAAAATCTGATTGGATTTCCTGTGTGATCTGGCATGATTTTTCCCTAATTATCTAAAGCTTGATATATGTGAATGAAATTGCAAGAGCTGTGCAGATATGGATAAAATTCTAATGCTTAGCTGTATTTCCCTTTCATCTTAGATTTCAAGTGCAAAGAAATAAAAAAAATAAGTAAAACCTGAGATAAAATGTGATCAGTGGACTAGACTTGATTCATATAAAACTAAAGTCTTTTACAATAGCAACGAAGAGGCAGAAAGTTTTAAATCAATTTAATTAACATTAGACCATAATGGGAAAAAATTACTTAATCTTACTTTGTACTGCTTTGGCAATGGGCTATGGCTGTTTGTTAGTAAAGTAATTTGTCTTTAAAACAAATGGGGAAAATTGTGATCCATTCTGCTAGAGCTGATTTGCAGTCTCTTAATGGGTTTCAGTAACTTCTTCAAGCAAAAAGAAAGTTGTTTAAACAAGTAAAAGAATAAAAGGGTTTTTGATTAAAATGTTCAATAAATGTGTAGATACTTGGGTTAGGAAAACTGATTTTTTGGAGTAATTAATGTGTTTCTTTTAATAATTACTTCAGTGACTTGAAGTTCAGTATCTACTAGAGCAAGAAGAGAATGGTTTGTTTTTTGTCAGCTCAAAGTAGTCCCATATTATGAGTATATTTAGCATTATTCACATTGTTGCAACCAAGTTCTTCAAATACCAATTCAAATAACTTTTCTAAGCTAAAGTATTTAAGAAATACAATTAGCACTGTATTGATCCCTTAAGGAATTTATGCAGCTGGCTCAGCTGAAGAATGGTACTGAGGTGGAACTCTGTGCTTAACTCTGCAAGTGCGTTTTAAGTGCATCTGAGATGCCTGAAAGAACTCATTTCAGGTGTAATATTTCTTGTCAGTTTCTAGGAAGTTCCTTAAGCCACTGCTGATTCATAAACTTGTGGTTCTCACTTCCAGGTGGGCGAGGGGATTGCTGTGTATGCCATGCTGTGCATTTGGGTGATAACTGCATATGACTCACATGAGAAAACAAATTTTTAGCTTTACCAGTTCATAAAAACTTGGTGGGCTTTGATGTTGAAGGTACTTTTATTTTGTAATTTTAGATTTTTCAGGAAAAAGTCCTTTAACAGTAATTAGTGGCTGAGAACTCATAAATATCTTGCATCAGGCTGGGATCAGTTGAGCTGCCGCGAGGTCTTGGTGCACTGCTCTGTCAAAAAAAATACAGTAAAAGGCTTTAATTGAATTTAATATTTAACAGAGTTTAACTGTGCTCTTCTGACATAGAAAAAATGTTAGTCCTAACATTTAAAATCAATACTAAATAAAATCATATCAAATTTTGTTGCAACTGCATTTGCTTCAGTCATAACAAATGGATGTATTTTTATTACAGTTTTAATAATCAGCATTTCAAGGTGTAAAATATTGCTAAAGATCAGCAGATTTCTGGTCAGTTTTAAGCTTCAAATGGTTATACTAACAGTGTAATACCAACAGCAGCCTTAAAATTTAGTGTTGTGTTTTTACTTGTAAAATATAGAAACCTCTAGTACCTAATGTTGTTTATCAGGAGAAATCAAAGAGCTTTGTCACTACTGCCCTTGTTACATGAGGAAAGAGCAGTGTTAGAGGTATATCTGTATTTGAATGCTGTGACAGTATTATGCTTTTACACCTGGATTTGGAAACTTTGACTTCTAAAAGATACCAGTCACTTGATTTCTGAGTGGGAGCATCACATCCTATAAAATTTTAGTCTTAATTTCACCTGGAAATGAGTTCCAAATTAAATTGATGTGACTTTACATCTGTTTAATTGCCCGTAATGCCCTAGTCTGTAATGCTTTGTTTCCAAACTTCCATGTTTACCTGGATTTCGCGTGTTGAAATGTTCTTCACTTGTTGTTAGGTGGTGGGATAATGGTGCTGGAGGCTTTTTTTTTTTTTTTTTTACTGAGCATGATGAAACAAGGGACATGCTGGAGCAAGGTTGCTTCGATAGGGCTCCTCCAGAATTTTTACATTGCTACAATCCATAGGAATCAAAAACTTCACAGAGACTTGACAAGAAATTTTGAAAGTACAGCTGGGAATTTTTTTCCTTCAAGAAGCCTTCATATAGTCTGAGGCTTGTTTGGCTTTCTTGATTTTCAGGGAGTGAACAGTAACTGGGATAAATTATTTCCTGTTTTGTGTTAGTGAAGTTAAAACTTGCATGGAAGATAAATTTCAGTTATTAAAAAAAAGCTGTCATCCTAATTTCTGTAGTGGTAAATGGAAACGGACTGGTATTCATTAAACAAATCTGCTAATAATGCATGGATTTTTTTTCCTGTGGATAGAAATTTGTTGGTTTATTCTGTTTTTCGTTGGACCTAATTTCAAACCAGATTGTCTTTGAAAGTGTACTAAAGGCTGGTTTCTTCTATATTTTTGATTGGTTTCTTTGTGTTCAGGTTTTCATTACAGTCTCCTTTAGGCCTAAGATCACATTCCCATTAAGGAAACTGCAAGGTCTTCATGAATGTCCTTAATTTCTACTGGTCCAGGAGAGTAGAAGGGTGTTTCTTGTAACAGATTAACAAGATATATGGAGATACTTGTGGAGGACAAGTGCTAGATTCCCATAGAAGAACTTGTGTGGCACTTCTGAAATGGGTTGGATTTTGGTGTGTGCTAACATGTTTAGTGCTGCAGCCCCCAGCATGATGGATCCAATGCAGCAAATCTTCAAGAAGTGCTTCACTTCATCTCCCTGTATGCTCCTCATGAATCCTCTCTAATGAAATGAAATCTGCAGTTTCTCATTAGCACAATGGAGAGTCAATATTTGGAGAAAAGTGTAATCAAGAGTCAGTTTTGTGTGTGCTTCTGGAATGAATAGAGTCATGCAAGCCAGGGTTTGAACTTCTAAATCCCATTCCTAATAATGTCATTGTTGGTATAACACTAATCTCGGATTTTTGGGTATGAGCTATGTGCCTCAATTACATTCCTGAAATTCTGAAAGATTAACTTGACATTTGTTCCTAAGTGCACTGTAGAAAGCCACCACTAAAACAGATACTTTATTTATAGAAAAGGAATAAAATTGTTGAATATTAAACTATGTTATGTTTTTTAATTTATACGTACTCAAAGGTATCTAGGAATAGTTTTCACTACTAGAGCCCTATAAAAAAAGTGTTAAGTGAGTACAGTGTTTGCAATGCAAATTCAAGGTGCTGGTATAAACACAAATATACCAAAAAGGGAAACATGCTTTACCCTATTGGCCTTGTATAACCAATTACATTTATTAATTACACAATATGTCATGTCATATAGTATTAGCTTTGAAATTTATGTATACTGAATTTGAAGATTCTCAACTTTTATATTGCTGCATTAAACTTAAAAAATAACTTTTTTCTTTAACAGAAATTGAAAAATTCCAAAAAGGGGAAGGCAAGGAAGAAGAAAAATATATTGATGTAGTCATCAATAAGAATATGAAGTTGGGACAAAAAGTTCTGATTCCAGTAAAACAATTCCCTAAGGTAAGTCCAATTTTCATATTTGATATATTTAAGTTGTAAAAGATATTTCACTAGTATCTTGTAAAAGATATTTCACTAGTATCTTAACTATTTTTTAATGTAACATATAAAACTATTACCAGTCACTACTGTTACTCTTCTGCAATCTGTTTTGTAGGAGCTCTAAGGTAGAAGGATTCTTGTTGGAATAAATGTGTAGGAAAGTGGTGCTGGTCACACAAAATATGTTGAGAGCAATAATTGAACCATATTTTTGGGATAGCAGGATCTTCCTCTTCAGAATATCAAAAGGAAAAACACATTTTGAAGTGTAATCTTATGCCAGACTTTGAAACTTATTGTAGCTGGAAGTGCAGCTTAAAATACACCATTAAGGAACTAATTGTGTAAATTGTCTTCTCATCCTCTTAAGTTTCAGCCATTGTTATTCTTGAATGAATTATGTCTTGACTGCTAAATTATGCAGTCTGTTCTGGAGGGGTAGAGACTGTTTCATTAATATCTTTGCCCACCATGAATTCTTAACACTTCTTTACTGCCAAGTATTATCCTGCACTAAAATATTGCTGCCTGGAAGCATTTATACAACATTCAGTAGGCTGTGGAACTTTATTATTTTGGTGCTGCTTAAAATTTTAAGGTTAATGTTATGACAATCAGATTAGCATTTTTTAATTTGTTGGAGAGGGCTTTTTCTTCCTACTAGAAATTTCAAGACTATCTGTTCATGGAGGAAAATAAGTCACCAATCCTCCCTCCTTCTGTTTAGGAAAACCTTTTATATATATATTTTTTTTTTCTGCAAGTATCAGTGTTTTTCTCAGAGGCCTGTGCAGGATAACTTGCAGGGATTTCTTTGCTGCTGTTCAAAGTTTCATGAAATATTCCTCGAGTGAGTGCCAGTCTGCACATCATGTGGGCACCTTTTGGAACTCTGACTTAAGTCATCTTTATGACTAGGTAGAGCTATATACAAGCATGCAGAAACATACAGATGGCAAGGTAAAATGTAGGAACCCCTTATTCCATGGTCAGTGTTTGCAAACAGGATGTTTTTCTTCTAAATGTTAAAGTGTAGATATTTGAGCTCAGGGGCAAGAAAGGCAAATTGGCTATTAAAAAGGGAAACACTGCCTTCTAAAAGATACTTCTGCTTCTTTATGTAGTGTCAACTTTCCTTATAGGACTAAACACTGAAAAATTATTTAGGATAGCTAGTAGGAAAGCCCTTGCCATATTTTGAACAGCTAGAGATGCTCTGCTGTTTGATTCTGACCCATAAAGACAATGAATTGGAATAAAGCCTGGTGTGTGCTATGGAAAGAAGCCTAAACTTATGTCTAGGCAGATCCAGGGGTGAAAGATAAAACAGCTGTGCAGAACAAACATGTCATGTAAGTTCCTGCATCTCTACTAGGACTTCTCCACAGAAAGCAAAATATAAAATCCTAGGTACTTAATATCTAAGAATATTTTTACCCCAATATTTGGGGGCTCAACTTCTCTCAGAAATTTCCATTTTATTGCATATAGATGGATATTTGGTAAAGGTTGCTCATTAAAGATTCTGTAGAGTCAAAATGAACTAAAATGACTGTATAGGAGTCTGGGAGGTGAGTATCAGTTCAGAATTACGATAGGTACTGATATCTCTGAAAAGCCCCTGCCCTAAAACACGAGTCACTGCAATTTGCTATTACTTGGTATTAGAACCAGACTTGTGGTTTTATTTTTTGAGATTTAATAAATTATGATACATTGTATGAAGTGACATAGCTTCAACATGGCAAACTAAGAACCTTATCCTGGCATACTGTAGTCTGCAGTAAGTGACATGAATTCTAGATGCCTGTACATAGGAGAAGAAAGTCTTTTTCCATCAATAATTTTTTTGAGTGCTAATTCTTTTTCTATTTCATGTGTTCAGAGGAGGGCTCAGAAGTTAGAGTTGTTTTGTCAAGATTTGTGGGATTGATATGGGTTGTTCCAATCATGTTTGTTCCCCTGAACTGTATGTACAGTGCATGTGCTGGATGTTTATCCATGTTTTCTGATTGGTGACAAGGTGGCTTCACTAAGGACAAGCTGTACATGACAAAACCAGTGAACTCCTTCGGGTTACAGGGTTGGTAGGTAAGGGGAAAAGCAAGTGACGTCATCTACGTCAGTTTGTGCCAAGTGTTTGACACTGTCCCATGTGTCACTCTTGTCTCTAAACTGCAGAGACAGGGATTGATGGATGGACCATTTGGTGGGTAAAGAATTGGCTGGATGGTCGCCCTCAGAGTGGTAGTCTTTGGTTCAGTGTCCAAGTGGTGACCAAGGACGAGTGGCATTCCTTGGGGGTGGTACTGGGACCAGCAGTGTTTGGCATCTTTGTTGGTGACATGGACAGTGGCACGAGTGCACCCTCTGCAAGTTCACAGGCCCAGCTGTGTGGTGCAGTTGACACACACTGGAGGGGCGGGGCGGCATCCAGAGGGACCCTGAGAGATTGGAGAGGTGGGGCTGTGCAAAGCTCATGAATTTCAGCAGGGCCAGGTGCAAAGTGATCTCTGTGGGTTGGGGCAATCCCAGACACAAACACAGGCTGGGCAGAGAATGGAGCAAGAGCAGCCCTGAGGAGGATGACTTGGGTTGTTGGTGGAAGAGAAGCTCAACACGATCCCAAAATGTGCTCTTGCTGCCCTGAAATCAAAGGTGTCCTGGGCTGCATCCAAAGCCCTGTGGGCAGCAGGTAAGGGAGGGAATTCTTCCCCTCTTCTCTGCTCTGGTGAGACCCCACCTGCAGTGCTGCATACAGCTCTGGGGTCCCCAGAACTTAAGACATGGACCTGTTGGAATGAGTCTAGAGGAGGTCATGAAGATGACTGGGACTGGAGCACCTCTGCTAGGAAGATGAGATGAGAGAGTTGGTGAAGGCTCCAGGGAGACCTTACAGCATCTTCCAGTACATAAAGAGGGTTTACAAGAAAGCTGGAAGGAGACTTCTTTAAAGGGTGTGGAGTGATTGGACAAGTGGGGATGGTTTTAAATTGAAAGAGGAGAGATTTAGACTAGATGGTAGGAAGAAGTTCTTCACTAAAAGAGCAGTGAGGCAGCTGGTGTAGTTGCCCAGAGAAGCATCCCTGGAAATGTTCAAGGCCAGGCCGGATGGGGCTTTGAGCCACCTTATTGAGTGGAAGGTGTCCCTGCCCTTGTCAAGGAGTTTGGAACTGGATGATCTTTAAGGTACCTTCCATCCTATACTTTTCTGTGATTCTATTCTGCAGAACTTACCAAAAAGTATTGTGGTCTTCATAAAAACATGAAATGGTGTTTTGCATAAATGCTCTGTGCCTCTGCACTGCTGTTCTCTGTGTATGTGTGCAGTTTCCTGGACCATTTTACCTGTGGTAGGTGTTGGTATTGCTGCAAATGTGTTGTTGGTAGAAAATACCAAGGGAGAATTTCTCAGAAAAATGGTTAAAAGGTTTTTCTCATTTTTGAGTTTTCTTTCTGCTGTTCAGTGCTGGTGACAAATGCTTCAGAAGAATGAAATTCCAGACTTAAATATGGATGAAATCTGTGCAAAAAAGTCTTCTGCATGTCAGTATTGAATTCAGAGTTCTCCTATCATTCTGGCATGTTTGTCTGCAATTCACACTAATGCTGTTACTTATTTCACAAGATCCTGAACAAAGACATCTCCATTTTTTCAGGAGATGTAGTCTTTATGGGGTTAGTAACCTGAGAATCTTCTGTTTAAGGCTGACAAAATCATTGTAATAATTGATAAATCTCTCAAACAAGCATTGGGTTACAGTTTGGGTTTAATCTGATTAACTGGTAACCAGGAAGTAGTGAGAAAAAACAAGTTTGCTTCAACTTGATTAACAGAGTAGTCCCCTAAATAAATGATCCTGCTTTTAAACGAGATAAAAAAACCCAAGTTATCAAAATGTTTAAATCCTTAACAGTGTTAAATAGATGAAAATGAAACTAATCACAAATATAAGTGATTTTTGCCAACAGAAACTATTCCTTTGTTTATATTTGCCAGGGATGACTCTGAGAAAGCAAGATGGCTCTGCTGTTTATGTATACTGATATTTAATTAATCTTATCCTGATTTTTTGTTATAAAATAGGTCTGTGAACCAAAACAACCCATCAGTGCCCTGCCCCCAAGCAAGACAGCTTGCTAGACCTGAAATGTATATTACATTGCCTTTTCCTTCTTTAAAACTTTTCTGTAACTCTGATTCCTTGAATAAATCATAATAGCCTCAACACAGGTCAGACAGTCCAGGCTCTGATCAGATCAGCCTGGCATGGTAATGCTTGCTCACATTTCCTGTCCTGTCAGATCCATTCTCACGAGCCCATGGCTGGGTCCTGTGCAATTACCTCTGACAGCCCTGGAAGGTGACAGGTTAAGTGCAGCAGAAGCTCTTCAACTAAAGAGCAGAGCAGCTGGGTTTTTGTTGGAAAGAATCTGGTAGACCTCACGTTCGAAAGTATGTATTGCACTTTCTTGGGCATCTTTGCTCACCCTGAAAAATTATGAGTTTTTGGTCTTTTGCTTAGTGCACAAATAGTTCAGTGCTTCTGGTGATGTGCTTTACTGACCTCCTGCCTAAGAGCTCTTGGTTCTGTCTGTGATACTCTGTAATTATATCCTTTAACTGGGAACCTTTGTCTTACTCAGCCCTTGACAGTGTTAGTTAACATGCTTAATCTTATGCTATAGATAATTGGTCTAAATGTGGTTTTTTTTCATATCTGGACCTTGATGGAAGGTGATAGAATAATCAAGACAGCCTGAATTTTGTCTGTGCTATGAAGTAACTCAAGGTGGTTAGTCCCATGAGTTATGTTCATTTTCTCCTTGAGGCTGGTTGTGCATTTGAATGAATTTCCCTGTGTTATGTACAGACTCCTGTAAAAAAAAGTCCCTGATTTAATATGTCTTGATATGGTGACAGATAGTCTTACCTGGTAAGACAAAACCTTGTGGAAACTCCTCTGTAGATTGTAGGCCCAGTTACATCTTTTCAAAATATGATTGTGCAGAGTCTTAGAGTTTTTTGGTTTGGTCCAGCTCTGCAGATGCCTCCAAGAGGCCTGAAGTGCTGTGATACAGAAATTAATCTGAGGTATTTAGGTGAAGCTTGAATAAGCTTTGGTAATGCTGTCTGCAATCCTCTTGTAACTGGGACATGTACTACAAGTGAGGATTAGAGAGTTTGGGCTTTTATGCAGCCTTATAGGAGGAAAAGGGCCAACTTTTTGAGGTAGAACTGATTTCTAAATCAAGTTACCTATAGAAAGGAGTCTGTGTGGATGCTGGATGTCTAAACTACAGGTAGTGGAATGAGGTTTTGGTCAGCCTAGGGCACTGAGGTTAGAGTGACTTGCACTTTGATCTGCTGAATACCTCAGCTGACTCTGGGTTGTGTGTGAAAATGTGTCACTTAAATCTGTATTTCTGTTTCATTGTGTTTCATGCTTGAAAATAATCTCCAAACTTGCACAGACTTAAAGGCAGAAATGGTGAGCTGGCCACTCAAGGAAGGTCCTGATGTAGTTGTGGAGGGACTCTGGATCTGTCCCAACTCTGCTATGAAGAGCCAGTCACGTGTGAAAAGTGTTTTAGAGCTTTGTTGTGTACTTGTGAGGCAGGAAGGGGTTAGCCCCCTCCCATACATTTAATGAATATGCATTGTGAAGTAGTTTAGTCTCAGAACCCTGATTTTGCTTTGACAGTTTGCTGAACTTGGGTGTTCTGAATTAAGTGAAAAAAATAGCTTCCATGGATGGTAAATGGAATCATGATGGCTTTCCATGAGATGGATCAAAACTGTGGGGAATAATTATTTCCATTTTGACAGGCTACCATTTTAAAAATTGCTCGTATATCTACACTTAAATACTGGGTAAATCTCAGAAGTTAGGAAGAAATGGTCTGTTGTTCCCCAAAGTGATACTTTAAATATGTTTTCTCAAAAGTTACTGACTTGTGGAACTGGTATCCATTTAAGCCTTTCAGCTCAACTTTTAAAGTGAAAATACCTGTTTTAAAATATCATTGTCATATACAGTATATCTGCCATTGTTATATAAAGGCATAGAGAGATTAATATTTTAATCACATGACTAGTTAGAAAGCAATTTTTCATAAGAGCTAATTTCTTAAAGCAGAAATGAGAAAATGTCATTGCATAACCAGAAGTAATGTGGAGGAACAAGCATCAATAGTAATAGCAGAGAACTTTTGAGCAACTTTACAGTAAAATTGACCAAACTTTCTGCTATGAATAAATGTTTAAAGACCTATTACCATGTTACATGAAGGAGAGTAGTTTGTGGTATAACATTGATGCTTGAAGCACTTACCTTTCTATAAAAACTTTATCTTTCTGAGATGAATAGGAAAAACCTTGAAGTTTGCCTTGTTTCAGGTCATTCTAAGGGAAAGTGTTCTGAATCTTAAATTAACGTTTTATTTTTTTCTAGTGACCCTGTCATAGAGAAACCATTGCAGAAAACTAATGTGTCAAGAAAGCTTTCTATAGCTTTAATAACAATGGAGTGCTTAAAGCTTTACAGGAAAGCATTTGGTCAAGTGTTTATACTTTCACTAAGTGTTTTAAGCTGGATGAACCATTCTTAGCAGCCTTGCCTTGGTTGGGGATAAACAAGGATTACTTTTTCTATTATATCCTTTTCTGTAATATATACATTTAAAAATGATGTAACACTGGCATTAGGGTTTGTTTTTTTTTTTTTTGGTTGTAATTCATATAGTAGATCAAATGGTTCTGAAGAGAATATCATGCTCTTTGAATGTTCTTTGTAACTGTGTTTCTCCAGAAATGTTTTCAGGCAATAGTTTCAAACAGTGATGTGGTAAGGGAACAAATCTCTAGACAACTGTTCAATTCATATTTGATTTGGTGATTCTGAAGAAATGGGTGCTACACAGTGATGCCCATAATCTCCCTTGTACAATAACTGAAAAAGTGCTTCTTAAAATGAGGATTTATGAACAGCTAATAAAGGAGACAATTTTAAAGTAAAAACCTTATAATAATTATTTTTTCGTTGTTTCTCTTTTGAAAGGTGTTTTCTATTTAAGATATATTTTAAATTGGAGATTTCTTTTACAGACTTTAGGATAATCAGTAAAAGGGAAACAGATACACTCCTTCAGTACAGTTAACCTGTATTTGTCGGCTAATGGACACCATGGGCCAGAGAAAAATCCCATGTCCCAGGAATTTGAGGAAGGGCTGTTGCACTGCATGGTGTATCTCTACCCACAAAGTAAATCAGAGGTACAGGAGGATGTCCTTTCAGTGATCTCAGATTTCAAGAATAAGAACACCTCTTAAATCTTGCATCCTTTTGCTCAAACTAATGTATTATCAGATTATATTTTGTTCAGAGGGTACCATTTATCAACAGCAGAATATTATTTGGTTTGAAGTGTAGCTGAAGCGCTATTTTTTTCCCATTTTATCTAATTGTTTCCTCCCAGGTCTGTTAATCGGAGTCTTGATATTGTTTTTGCTAAGATACCTGTAATTTTGCTTGAGATACTATATTTGCCAAATCCTTCAGAGCTGGTCTAGAAGCAAATTTGAGTTGGGGACTTTATCTCCTCTTTTATATGCCATTGTCCATAGTTTACTGGTACTTACCTAATACATTAGAAGCTGTCTTAGTGCAGAGACAATTCCTAATTTGACAAAGGTGATCGAGTGTAGAGTGACATTTATGGTTGACTCTTAAGAGTTCATCTGTCCTGTAGAACTGGAGAATTCACCAGCTTGCACTGGAATACAGTGTGACTGCTTTAATACAGTGTCAAGTTGAAGCTGGTGAAGGTGAGGACAATTTTTGGTATTTACAGCAGTTTGGAGGTGATTGTGCTGTTTGAGAGGGGTGAGTAAAGAGGAGAGTCTGGCATGTCTGGTTCTGATCCAGCACTGGTGAACGTGACTGGTCTGACTAGGGCAGAGCTGCCCAGATGTCTGTTTGCTGCTATCCAGTGTATCTAATTCAGATATCGTTTATAAGCTTGAGTTCAATAATAAACCTGAATTTATTCTTTGTTCTTGTGCTCTTGGGGCAAATAAACCCTAAATGTGGAACATGGGAAGTACCCATGCAACTTGTATGTGAGCAATCTTTTGTAAGAGCTAACCTGGATCTGCCAGGCTTACTTGCTTCTGTAACACCAGCAGATAAACAGGATTTGTTAATTTTGTAAGTAAAATTTCTTTTACTGTGTGCTGGATTTGTACCTTTATGTTTGAGTCATTCTATTATTTGATTGAAAACAGTCTATAAGTAATAATAGTAACTTAGTGACTGATACTTTGAGTGTTTCTATATCTATGAAATATCTCAAAATAAACCTTTGATCAGATGTTTCCAATTTGATGTGAAAGGGAGATAAACCAATAGTTTGAACAAAATGCAGTACCTGTTCGAAGTAAATAATCTGTTTTCTACTGAAAGGATTCCTTCAATATCATAAATGGGTTTTATTTATGGAATAATCAACTGAAATATTCCAAAGCCTTTCAGTTTTATGTGGGAGCAAAAATGCTTTCTTTGTGAGTGGATTTCAAGCCATATTTTACTAACCTTTGTTTGTGCTTTTAAGCTACACCTAGAGGTATTGTGCTTTGAAATCAGCAGAATTTCAGACTTGCAACACACAAGTATCTTATGCTTCAGACTTGTCAAATCAAATATTTGGAGCCTCGGTGCACAGAAAAGAATAGTTCAGTGGATCTCAGGATACAGACAATACATTTTCATGTTCATTAAATGTGTCTAGAACATGTCATCTGTGCAGTCCTTGTATAGCTTCTGTAGTGTCTGACTTTGGCACTAGAGATTTCATGGTTTTTAAAAGATGACAACTTTTGGAGGTATTAAAATTTGGCACATCAAGTTTTAGATTTACACAACACTAAACTACTTGGTTTTAACTGAAAGAATATAGCTGCAGTGAAAAGTGTTTATTTTTTTCTCAGTAGCTTAAAAGGCTGTTATAAGTAGACATAAGTAATCTTAAATAATGCTTGAAAAACTGAGATGGTGTTCCTCTACATGAAAGCTTTACTTTGAGCTGAACTATGGGCTTCCTTTAGGGAAACTCTTGATAAGGGGTAATTGACTTCTGGAAGTTCAAATTTATTACAAATTGTTTCAATTTGTTTGCTTTCCTTAGTTATATCTTCAGAAACAATAAAATCAGAAGTCCAAGTTAAAAGGAATCTCTAGAGAGCATATGTGCTTTCAGATGTTCAACCTTCTGTTGAAATAATGATTGTAAATTAAATTGCACAGGACCCCATCAGTGGCTCTGACTCTTGAATATTCTCAGCAAGGGAAATTTCTGCCTATATCTGTTCAGTCTTTCTGATTAATATTTTTATTGACTGTATTCTTAGGACCTATATGAAAAAAATGGACAACTCCAATAAAAAAAAAAAATTAAAGAAATTTCCTGAGAATTTTTTTGTGACCTGATAATTTCAGAAAAGACTGGTTCATGCAAGGCCTTAAATTTAATAAACTCTGTGGATTTTAGTAATCTGTAAGCCATTTTCTTAATAGTATTATGTCATGTCTACATTGGGAATTGAATTTGCAACTAGTAAGGGGAATAAACTTATATTTTTAATATTTATATTATAATTATAAAATAATAATTTTTATATATTTAGTTGGCCTTTACTGCTTGTTTTCCTTTTTGTCTAAAGCTGAAAGAAATGAACTGGAGCTGTAGACTTTTCTGTATTGTAGGGTGAGTGCAGCTGGGCCTTTGTTCCATCAGCACTTCCAGTGTAGCAACAAGAGATTTGGGACTGCCATTGCCCCATTGTTAGGTCCATTCAAGTAACTCTAGATGAACTGGGAGATCTGTGCAGCCCATCTTGGCTCTTCAGTGACACAGTAGTAGAGGGACAAGTAAAGAACTTTAGAACTGTTTCATAAATTTGAGGCCATAAGGCTTAAGCTCTTTTGCTGTTCAACATCACTATATTGTATTTCTGCCTAAAATTATCTTTTTAACATGATTATGTCACTTCAGTTGTTGAGTACCTCAACCTTCTTATCTGTTTCCCAATTTTCCAGCATTGTTTATCAGGGCAAAGGGGGAACAATACCTTCTTTAACCTTCCTTTTCTGGTGGTTGGGACACCTGGAGAAGCCCTTTCTCTTGCTCTTTGTGTCCTTTGACAGATTCAGTTTCAGCTTGGGCCTTCCTCACCCCAGCTCTACACAGCCAGACTTCATCTCTATACTCTTCCCAGGTCACCTGTCTTAACTTCCTACTGTCTATGCATTTGTTTCTTGCCCTTTAGTTTGACCAGCCTGTCCCTTCTCAGCCGTGCAGGTCTCTTGCCTTCCTTGTCTGAATTCTTGCTGCTGGCAATTGCCAGCTCTTGTGCTCAACAGAAGACTTCCTTAATGATCTGCCAGCTCTGTTCCACTTCCTCATCCCTGAGGGCAGTCTCTCAGGGGATGCCACTGACTAGCTCCCCAAAGAGCTTGGAAGTCTGCTTTCCTAAAATTCATGAGCCCAGCTTTACCCCTTACCTGATCCCCATCCAGTGCCTGATTGCTGTCTCCAATCCTGATGTCCCCATTGAGCTCATTTGCTTTAGTGACCAGCAGATCACTAACTCCTCTCCTCTGGTAGGTCTGTCTGTTACCTGGGCCAGGAAGTTGTCCCACATGCATTCCAGGAGTCTCCAGGCTTGCCTTGCCACTTTTCCAGCCGTTACTGGGGTGGTTGGAGTCCCTCAGCAGAACAGAAGCCTTGGGCATGATGCCTCCTGTTAGCTGGAGCAAGAGGGCTTTGTCAACAGGCTCCTCTTGATCTGGCAGCCTGTAGTGGACACCAAGTTATCCTTGAGTTCAGATACTTCTGTATTGCTGGAGCCACTGACATTCTAGTAATTGTACTATATGATTGTACTTAATGTTTTTTAATTTATGATCTAATCATCTGCACCTATGACCAAAAGCTGTTTCAGCAAAATATCCCTTTTAATTTACTCATTGCTCAATAATTTGCAATGAAAAATCCAATGAGGTTAATGTGTTGGTTTTTTGTTTCTTTTTCTTTTGTTTTCTTACAGTTCAACTTTGTGGGAAAACTTCTGGGTCCACGTGGTAATTCTCTAAAGCGTTTACAGGAAGAAACACTGACAAAAATGTCTATTTTGGGAAAAGGTTCTATGAGGGACAAGACAAAGGTAAGGCCTGAGTATGTCAGTGGAGTTTTGTTACTTACCTTAAATTTCTGATGAGGGGAACAAACCTTGTAACAAAAATTGGAACAAATAAAAAGCATAGATCCTAATATTGGTTATTGGTTGATGTCTTTCTTTGGCCAGTCAAGCCAAGATTCCCCATGGAATGGGCAAACCAAGCCAATAGATGTTAAGTAATGAAAGACAGAATTTTATGGGAGCTAAACTGCTGTCAAAGAGGGATACTGGAATGGGAACAAGTTGTGGCTTTTGTGTTGGTCTTCATGGGAAACAAAAAAAAACCTGAAATGCTTAATGTGTTCCAATGTGTCAGATGTAGCCAGTGAGTGAGTGACCTCATATTCGTTTGTGTGCTGTTATGAGTTTTAGTGTGTAGTGTTTTCCTAGAATCATGGAATATCCCCAGTTAGAAGTTACCCAAATGGATCATCAAAGTCCAACTTCTGGCCTTGTAAGTAATGGAGAAAGTAATGGAAGCATTGCCAAGTCATGTTACAGAACTAAAATGAAATACAATAATAAAGTGAACTTAGCAAAAAAAGCACAATGTAACCTTAAAAGTTTGGTTATGGGAATGATCTTCAAAAAAACAGTATTGAAATTCTGTATATTTTGTTGAAGGTGCTGATTGAAATGCTTTTTTTACCAGGTCCTACGTGGAAAATGGTGACTCTTCTATTGCTTATTGCTGTTATCAGCCAACTTGATTGATAAACACAGAACGGAAGTTTCTTAACACTGTTTTCTGCACAAACTAACTGCACACTTAGTTTTTTTTTTTTTCTCCTTTTAAGGAGAAAAGGACAGGGAATGTGTGGTGCAAGTATATACTAACAGTATATGGGGAACTCAATTAGCTTCCAGTGCTAGTTCCTCATATGTTTTGAGTAACCGTGCCTAAAGTATTAATGAAGAAGCAGTTCCTATTCAAACTAAATATTTCAGCTGTGACGTTTATATTCCGTTACTTCCTATTTTTAAGATCTCATATTTTTATTGACAAGATAATGATTTTATTGATGGAGTCTAATCCTGCTGAGTGACCTCTTAATATTCTGGGTCTGGGTGCTCTGACAGCGATCTAGACTGTTTTTTTTTTTTAAACACCTTCATAGTTAAACACAAATCATGTTGATAAGAATGATATTCATGAGGAGCAGATATGGATTGTCACATATAAAGCTCAACCCATAATTAGGGGTGTGCAGGGGAGATTTCAGCTATCATTGCAACTTAGAATTTTAGTAATCTTAAGGGTGAAGTGGTTACCTGGTGCTTGCCAAATACAGGAAGCTGCAGGGGAGTGTTAGTTTTTTAGACAAAAGAATTGCTAATTATTTGATATAATGTTATTTGGTAAAGCAGTGAAATTATTTCTAGTGCTGGTTTCATCCCTTTGGACCAGTCAAGTACACACAGGTGAGGGGCAGCCTGTAAAAAGCAAGTTGCTACCCTTTTGGTCTGTGAATATTTTGCATGTGAATGTCAGTTCTCTCATTTGAGAACTGAGCTCTGCTTCACTCCATTGAACTCAGCTTTGCAGTTATTGAAGTGGGTTGGGTGAAGGAAGATGAAAGAAATAAGCTTGCTTCTGAAATAGCTAGTGAACTCTTTTTGCTAATGTTCTCTTCCCTCATTTCATATGCTGTTAGCTTTATGTCCAAATAACACAGCTCTGTGAAGGATGCCCTCATTGGATAAAAACTTCAGTGAGAACAGCATAGTAATAGTGAGATTGAAATAATATTGGTAAAAGAAGCTTGCTCTTGTGGAATATTAGGTCAAACTTGTTTCTGTAGACTTTACTTTCAAGAAAAGTGTCGTCTTCATGAAACTGGTGCACCTGGGAAAACTCTTGGAAGCATTCCTCCTTGTGCTACAATTTCTGTATGTGAGCAGAAGCTGTTAGCTCTTATTTGTGTTACTTTTTGGTTGCAGATATCTGAACATGAGTGAACAGTGTCTGCAAATTCCTCTGGACAAACTTCAACACTCGCCTTACAATGTTTCAAAAAAGAATGTGTAAAACCAATCTTTTTCTTATCTCCTAGGAGGAAGAGTTGAGAAAAAGTGGAGAGGCAAAGTATTTCCACCTAAATGATGACCTACATGTTTTAATTGAAGTATTTGCTCCACCTGCAGAAGCATATGCCAGAATGGGACATGCATTGGAAGAAATCAAGAAGTTCCTCATCCCTGTTAGTACTTTACTTTTTTTAATGAGAATTCTGGTAGTCTTGAGTGAGAAATGTTATCTCTAAAACTCAGTAAGCTGGTCTAGCAAAGGCATCCCTGCCCATTACAGGGGCTTGGAGCTAGGTGATGTTTAAGGTCCTTTCCAACCCAAACTATTCTATTATTCTGAACAGTGCACAATATTGGTCAGGTCATGTTGCTTGATTTCCTATGTGAAAGAAATGATGATTGTCAAATACTTTGCATTTTGATACTGGCAGTTTCTGGGTAAATCTGTAACAGTCTACACAAATCTCATGACCTGACCTACAGTAAAAAATAAACTTATTCTTGCTTAACTACTCATATGCAAAGTATCACAGACTACAAATAATTGTAAAAATCTGTAAAATGCATGCCTTTTATGTTTTCTTGGTACATGTGAAAGTTCAGTTCTGTTTCAGAATTAATACATTTGAAGCTGTAGTATTTCTCTCACCTGTAATCCTGCTTTAGTGTTGAGTGCTGAGAATCAATACAGGTTTATCTTGTATCTTCATTTTTATCCCAATACTAGTGATACATGAGCTATACTTGTTCTCTGGTGTATACTTCAGCTTCCATTGTATGGGTGTATGAAATGACATCTGGTTTCCAGGTCAATTTTGTACTCCAGGTTTGGGACATATCTAGTTAATGGGTTTGTAATGTCTTCTATAAGAAGATAACTTCATCTGCTCCTCATGTAAGAAGCAACCTTACTTCTTTACAATCTTATATTGCTTGAAAAAATCCAGCCTCTCTTCAGAAGCTCTGGAGCACTTGAGGTGATGTTCCTTTGTGTGAAGTTCCCAACTGTTTTAGCTCTTGAGTGAACATTTCTTCAGTCTTTTTAGGTGATCAAAGGAATGGTATAGAAAGCAAAGCATTCTCAAGGTGCATTGACTTCTTTTTATTTTTACTGCTGAAAATCTTATCAAAGTGTTAGTCTTTATTTGTGTCAGATCTGGAAAGTGTGGGAACCTGGCTAAGGAAAGGTTCCTGAGGCATGTATCTGAGTGACAACAGCTTGTAAATGTCTGAGTGGAGCCAGAGTGGCCATATTGAGAACCAGTTGGGGATGTCTCTTGTACAGCAGTTGGTGCTGATGACTTAGCAGTGCTCCTGTATGTATTTTGGGAATTGTAGTTTGTACCAAACCTAATCCACATCTATGAAACCATGCAGAGAGTGGTTGGGCACCAGAACAGGCTCCCCAGGGAAATGGTCACAGCTCCAAGCCTGAAAGAGTTCAAGAAATGGAGAGTACTCTCAGGCATGTGGTGGGATTCTAGAGGTGTCCTGTGCAGGGCCAGGATTTGGAGTTAAATGATCCCTCTTGGTCCCTTCCAACTCAAAGTATTTTATGAAACTAAGTCTCCAGGTGGCTAGAGCTGTGTGTTCCCTGAGTGTTTCTTCTGACCTGTTTTTCTCTGAATGAGGTTCATGTGCCCCAATACTACACCATGGTATGAATCAAAGCAGGATAAATGACAGTTGTCAGCAGGTTCAGTAGGAATATGTCCTGATGTGAAATAACCCTAATGTAGATGCACTTTAAGACAGTTAAAAAGCAAAGATGTCCTGGGCATTATGTTCTCGTCTTACAAAAATCAAGCATCACATTGTACATTTGTCTGCAGGTTCCAAATTGCTTTTTTTCTTGATGCATATGAAAAGAGGTGAATGAGCATGCTACTGTTCAGATATCCTAACTAATCAGACAAGGAATACTCTACAGAATATTTGTAGGAATGCTGGGCTGTCATAATGTCAGAGGTTACTCTATTTACATGATTCATGATTTAATGGTGTGGAGAGATAAGGGGGAATCAAATTCTTGGCTATTCTAGACAGCAAACAGCTGCCTTTTTTAGATACAAATATGTTTAATTTGATAAATGCTTTGTGCACGTGCTGGAAAGAAGGATATGCCTGATCCCCATGCCTCCTTCATCAGAGGTCCTTTTTTTCTTCATTGAGCTTGATTTCCCTAATGTTGCCATAAATTAAGTAAGCTTATCAAAACCTGGTCATTAGTGTGTTAAGCCAGTAGAATTACAGACTGATAATGAGCAATTCCATTGACTGGTGGTTATACATTTTTCCATCTTTATTTTTTGATCATTGCATCTTTATTATACTGAGCTGAACTGATGCTACATAATCTTTCCTGAACTGTGGGATCAAGCCAACACTGTTTTAATTTCCCTTTGGCTTTTCAAATGTAAGCTTATCAGAATTGCTCTAAATGCCTTAATCTCTTTCGCCTGCCCCCCCTTGCAGCAGCCACTGAAGGAATAAGGAACAGCTTTTTCTTCTCTAAAACTACTGTTTGGCTCACTACTGCCAAATGCAACTTGTAGTGTGTTTTTTCTTTTTTTTTTTTTTTTTTTTTTCCTTTTTTTTTCCCTCCGAGGTCTGTTGTGGCTTTCTTAAGAAATTACCTGCTTTATTTCAGGAAAGATGTCCTGCAATGAGTATATAAGATTATGATCATAATTTGCATTCTCCTTACAATGTAGGGTCACTATGACTTCCTACAGTTTTAGATGCTAGACCCAATTTATGAATATGGTTATTATTAATCTTTCAGATCAGTGCTGATTATACCATCATGTTTGGTGCTGGAATGCACAATACAGAATATCCTTGTGGTAGCTGACTATAGCAAAAATGCCTCAGCCTTGCTTATTGGATCTTCAGATCCATGTGCAAGCATCCTTGCATTGAAGTTTAACCTCAAGCAGCTGCAGTGGTTTAATTTCATTTAAACTACTGGCATTACTCAACCCAAAACATTAAAACTGGTTCTGAGGGTATTTTTGGCTGTGCTTATGTTGCCTTGAGTCTTACCTTTCTTCTGCTGTTAGAATTATGGTTTCTGATTTAAAGTATATTCTTTTACCTTCCTTTAAATTAGCCAGACTCTTTAGCTGTTCCCTTTATTCTGGCCAGAGTCTTTGGTCAGCACTCTTGCATTAGGTTGGTGGGTGTTGTCTTTGAGACTGGTTGTCTCAGAATTACTTCTGTCAGGTCAAAAACCCAGGTACTTTCAACCTCACCTGCCCCTGGTTGCTGTATTATACCAGGGTTTCAAGGCCAGGCTGGATGGGGCCCTGAGCAGCCTGGTCTAGTGGAAGGTGTCCCTGCCCATGGCTGGAGAGGTGGAATGAGAAGGTCTTTAAAGCCCTTTTTATCCCAAACCATTCTGTGATTATATGGCTATGGCAGTTTTGGCCATTAGAACTTGGTTTTGCCTAATTTTTGAGTAGTGGCAGTCATTTGTCTTCTGATAGATACAGCAATAATACCAGGGATTCTTGTTTTCCTTGTCTTTAAAGCAAAGTATAGAAATGTCTTTGAGAGAAGAATCTCTACCAGTTCTATGACAATGTGAGCAGGATTCACAACCTTTTCCTGTAGTCTGTCCTACCTTTTGCATATTTGTTTTGTAAGATGTGGTGATGAAATTTTAATTGATGATGAGCTTTTAAGGGCATTTTGAAGAGCTTGGTGGCCTTTGGAAGCTCTCACAGACTTTTCCTTAAGTAAGCTGGCAAGTAACTGTAAGGTGTAAGAGGTGGCTGGAAACCTGATAATTATTGATTGCTCACTGTCAGGATAAGGATCTACTTGAGTGCTTTGCAAAGCTGCAAAAGGTTTTGTAGGGACCTGTCCTACCATGATACAAATAAATAGCTTTTCTAATAGTTTGAGTGATAAATTGAAATAAGGTCTTAAGTTAGAATGATCCCAAGAAGAGCTGCTGCCAATGTGTTGATCTGGCTGGGTGAAAGTGATAGATAAAATTTTAAAGAAGGTTTAGTTAGATCATGTAAGTATGGGGACTTGTGGGATGAAAATCTCTTGCATGGATCTTGATGTAAATGCACCCTCCGTGGTTGGATAAGACTGTAGTTAGTCAGGGTAGAGAATCTATTTATAAAATGAGAATACACCTGTTCAATTGAAATTCAGCAGCAGAATTTGACTGAAATTCAAGTGCTGCCACTGCCTAAGCTGTTCAGAGGAGGAATGCAGTCTAAAGGGTTTCCATGTCCATCTTCTAGGTGAGGAAAAGATTATTGTCTACTTAATTTGACTTGAAGTGGGCTGTTTCCAGCAGTGAGTATTCATAAATTGACCGTCTGCTACTTTTAATTGAGGAATCCATTTCAGAGTCTAATGGATTAACACTGCAGCTTATCGTGGCTGCCTTGTACTGCCCCTTCACTCTGCATCCTCCTGCTGCCTCTGGCATCTGTGATAAGGGGCCATGTTTTCTGTTCTGTTCTGTGCACAGTGGAGCCCTTCTCTGTGACCTAAGGCTGCTGCTGTGTCTGGTAATGTGCTGCTGGAAAGTGAGAAAGCATCAGGGAGAAAAGAAAAAGAACCCCACACACACAGTGGCAACGTGAGCACATCTTTGCTGAGGGTTTAAATTAACTGAGTATAAAATGATCAAAGGTATTTTTACAGGGGCACAGTTCTGAAAAAGATGTTTTGTGGAGAAATTATAAAGGGTATCTGATACAGGCTGTCAGAACTTTGATATTGTATGTTGGTGGTACAGTTTCTTGGCATTTTGTTCTATACAGGACATAGAATTTTGCATTTATAGCCAGTTCTGATCCAGCAGCAAACAAAAAATACAAAGTGTGTTTCTGTAGAGTAGCTGGCCAGAATAATGTTCAGTTTCCTGTTTTTAGTCTACTCTTTATGATGGACTGGTTATGTATTGGGTCCTGACCATTTAATAATGGACTCTGTTTCTCAAAAGCTCCAATTATGTCATTTGAAACAGGTTTTTCAGTCTTCTAGACCTTTTTCATATTTGCTGCTTTGTTTCTGCTGCTAAATAGAGGATGATCTCAGGTAGGCAGTTGGGAGTTAAATTTCAGAACCTATTTAAGGCAGTTTGGACAAAATGCTGTTTGAAGTGCTTCTTCCTTTAACACCAGTAACTTTCTTTAGCAATGGCATATAAAGGACAACTTTTTTATTTCCATTTATAGAAGTCTAGGAGAAGCTGAACGTTTCAAGGATAATTGAGAGATTTGAATTCATGGAAGTTTTAATCTCCTTTCAATGCAGGGTTATGTTTCAAAGTCTTTAAGATTGCCTGACAATCTTTTGGTCCCTGTCTAGTGAATAAATGTAATAAACTCAGATTTGCAGTGAGATGCAGATTCTTTGTTTTGTCATTGAATTGTAAAATGGGTGATGTTAGAACAAACCTTCCTTCTTGAAATGGGAGGATTTGCAGAAGAGCTGTTGTACCAGAAGTATCCCTTTGTTCCTATGGGAGCACCTATTAATATTTTGATACTCACTTAGTACAGATGCACCTTGGGTAAAATAGTTATGTTTAATTCACCTTTATGGCTGCATTCTGCTTGGCTCACTTTAAGTAGAGGAGAAATGATAGAAAAATACTTAAATCTGAAGAGTTCAGTGCTAGGTCTGTTTTATTCCTCTGTGCTCTGCTTGTTTCGGAGGTTGACTCAAGGTCCCTGAAAACTGTGCTTGAGAAGTACCATATTAATTCCATGTGTAAAAACCTGAGCTTTCTTTTTGCTAGACCTTGAGAGTAGAGGATTTGTGCAGACAGAAATAAGCCCTATGTCCTTGGCATTTTATAATTGCATATTATAGAATTTAAGTTTTTGAGCTCCTCTTATTAGATAACAGTGGGTGTGTGTATTGAATGAATTCCTGTGTTTATTCTATAACTCCTGACTTTAAAAGTGTAGATTCCTAATCTATTCCTTCATTTTTATGGGCTGTTCTCAACTGTGTTTATTCTCTACTTTTTTGCAACTCTCTCTCTCTCCTCTTTTTCCTGCTTTTAGCACACAGTCATTCTACAGCTGGAGCTACAAACTTGATCTCAGTTAAGAATATGGGATCTTTATTTTTTTTTCCTGGTTTCCTCCTATCTCTGCAGCATTTTAACATTGCTATTTTAATTGGTAAAAATATAAGAATATATGCAAAGGGAAAGAAAAACATGCCCAAGTGAAAATGGAAGCTATTATTATGTAGAATTCTCTAATAATGTTTGGACTGAATATTATTCCTATCTTATTATGTATATTAAACTTTTTCAGTGGAATGTCTAACTTTTTAAGAGGAAACTTGAAGGAGCAGTGTTTGCTGATAGTGGTGGGTAAAGAATTTGATTTTTTTTCTAACTCTGACTCCCCCTTGTTTTAGGACTACAACGATGAAATCAGACAGGCACAGCTTCAAGAATTAACATATTTAAATGGTGGCTCAGAGACTGCAGAAGTTCCAGTTGTGCGTGGAAAAGCATCGATTCGAGCAAGAGGAGTGCCTGTTCCTGCTTTGTCCAGGTATGTGGAGTTTCATTGGAATGTATGTATTTCAGGCTTCTCCCTTGTGATACAATTTCTTCCCCAAGTACAACATGAAGGATCCCCAAAAGAAGAGCAAAAGGTTGGGGAAACAACCTTCATTTATTGAAGGAAGCTTAGTTCATTTGGACTGAATTAACAACGGTCTTGTGGAACTTGAATGCTACCTTTGCAAAGAAGCAGGGCACAGCATAGGAGGTGTTCAATCCTCCTGTGAGCAACTTGATTTCTAGCCTTCAGTTGCTCCTTAGGTGCAATCTGTGTTTGGGCTCTATGGAGTTCACAGCAGTAAATCTGTCTTACCTTGACTGACATGAATTTCAGGCAGTATCTCCAACTTAGAGTATGCGTTTCTTTTTTTATGGTGCTCCTAGGTTTTCATAGTCATGATGAAATGATACAGAAGTGCTCGGGAGGTAGAATTTGGATTTTCTTGTTTGAGTGGCACTTACTTTTGGAAAAGTGGCTTTTGTTTGATTTGTGAGTAGGCAAAGTCTACTGCTTTTGCTGTTTTTCTTTGTCACAGGAGATGTTTTATTTTTACTCTAGCATCCCCCATCTTCACTGCAGTACTGAGATGACAGTTGAAACTCCTTCAAGTTATGAAGTGTGAAAACAAAACCTAAATAGAGTTCATAACTGTTTATATTAGAGAATACAGGGATTGTGGCTGCAGCACCTAAGTGTGACTGTTAACTGTGGTAATCTTTTCTTCTGTTTTGTGTACTGTTCTTGTTAATGCAACTTGAAACTTGCATTTCTGAATGCAAGTTGTAAATTAATTTCTTGTTTCAATGCATTTCTCTTAAACTAAGTCCTGAATAATACCCTGAAAGCATTTTACCTCAGATGATGAAGCATGTTAGAAGAAGCAGCACTAAAGAAATATTCCATCTATATAGATCTGCTTAGTTACATGTATCCTGACAATGATTCAAATGCAATGCAAAGTGAATCATAATTTAAAGAAATTATTCTTACTGTGGGTTTGTGTGCTGGGAGAAAAAAATTCTCTCAAACATCAAATTGTTGTTCCTGTATTTTGTAATTTTGTGTAAAAATATATATAAATTCTACTTTTCTTGATTTTAATGTTCTTTGTAGTGTTAATTATATACCAAAGTTCACCCCTTGGCCCTTTAATTAGCCGTACAAGAGTTCTTTCAAATTGGATACCTCATTTGATTTTGGAGGGTTTTTTTTGTTTTCTTTTTTTTGTTTATGTGTTTTTTTGTTTGTTGGTTTGTTTCGGGGGTTTTTTGTTTTGCTGTTTTGTTTTGGTTTTTTTTATTAGCTGTTTGTTACATTGCTACAGATGCTTGTAATAATTCTGGTACAGACTCTCAGTACAGATATATTTGCAGTACTATTTAAAGTTTATTTCATTTTCCATGTCCTTCAGCTCATATTTCTGGGATACAGAAGCTATTGTTTGGGTGGATCCTGTCACCAAAGCTTGATAACTAATTTACACTGTTTTTACCTAGTATGTGCACATGTAAATAGTTTTTTAGAGTACTAAATTTCTAATATCGTGAGTTCTGTCCTCTGGATTTTGGTAAGTTATTTTTTCAAATCTGCGTTTTATGCAAGAGATACACTGTTACACTGCTTACAGCATCCTGCAGTGTTGGTCTACAACTATTGAAGTGTCTTTGGTGTAAATTTAAATGCTATTGGTGTTTGATTTGGAGATGACAGTAAAAGATTGTGATTTTGTCATTTTTTACATATATTCTAAAGGAAAATTAAAAGGTGTCTGTTTGACTTGTCCTCACTTCAAGGCTTGTCTTAGACTCCAAAACACTTTTCTCTCAAATTGAAGTGCTCTGTTAGCATATTCCTTAAGTGAAGTTCAGTTCTGTTCCTTCTGAGATTCTACAGCCATTGAGCTGAAGGTCTCAAACTCAGTTAAAATGCTCTGATTCTTTTTTGGCAGAAATGGATTTCAGTGAATAATACTTCTGTTGAAGCAAAGCTTTAAAGGCTTTGTCTCAGAGTTGGATAAAACAGTTTCAATAGGCAGCATCCCTGAGATATCCAGGAGAAGTGGGAGCAAAGCCTCAGAAGACTTGCAAAATGAAGTTTAAAACCTTGATCCTAACCTTTCTTTGTGATCTGCAGAATGGTGTTATGATAGAGCCTTTATACATGAAACATCCTGTTGAGTGTGTTTAAGTTCCCACTTTTGAAACCATTATTACTCCTGAATAGTTCCAGTTAAAAAAAAGATACTAATTTATGCCTTTTTTTGCTCCTGATCAGACATGTGGAACTGGATATAATACATCTTAATAAATCTATTTTTAGCTCCATGATAAAATTTTATTTTGTAGAAAACAGTACATTTGTATTTGCATACAAAAATTCTAGTTTATGTGCAGAGGTTCCTGTGTGTGATAAGTAATTTCCTAATGGTTGTGGTCTGGCAACTCTGTACCTTTTTTCTGGATTGTTCCTGATTTTCTTGACTAAATTTGTATTACTCTAGAGCCAAATAAGATTTTGTGAGTGACTGGATGGAATTTGTTCTGGAAGTGTTCTGGAAGTCCGTGTGTGTTGCGAGCTTTGCATTCAGGAATGTTATTTTCTCATCACTAGTCTTGGAGGATACAGCTGCTTCCTGTAGCTGTTTCATTTCCTCCCATCTTGCCCCAAGTTTTTGTCCCTAATACTGTCAAAGATGACCTTCATGTGTAATCACAGCATTTATATTTTCTGTAGTGTGCATGCTGAGCACTCAAACTATTTTGACATAACCCCTCTTCTGTAAAACAAGAAGGGAAAGTGGTGAAAGTTTGGTTTTTATTCCTTTGTTTTTATTATGATCTTAAATTCTTTTCTGGAAGCAATTATATAAAATGATCATAACCAGTTGCTTTTTAATTTATTGTGATAGCAAGCTTAGAAGGATCTATGGTGTTTAATGTGATGCTGTTAAGGTGTGAAACTAGAAAATGTAACTCTTTAGGAATCAGTGTTTCTTTAGTGCATTTGTATTCCCATCCTGAATCAATGCATTATAAATGATAGCAAACAAAATGTGAATTTTGATTTCTGATTAACTAAAGACTTAAAAATACACATATTAATGTTCTAGTGGAAAATGTCCCTTCCCATGGCAACAGAGTTGGAATTTGATGATCTTTAAGGTCCCTTCCAACCCAAACCTTCTATGACTTTATACATGTTAATGTACACCTCTAAGGAGGTTTTGCAACTGTAGCAGCATCTCTCTCTAAAACTTCACACTATTTTAAGAATAAAAATAAGATTCAAGGGTCTCTCATTTGTGACTCCAACTAAGATGTTTTAGAGAAGTGAAATTCTAGAGGATGATAATAAGTCTGAGAATTTCGCTAAAAGTTCCTTGATACCTTGGGATGGCATGGGGAAAACCATTTAATGTCACTTATGGCTAGAAAACAGTGCTGGAATTACAGAATGGTTTGGATTGGAAGGGACCCTTAAAGACCATCTCATTTCACCCCCTGCCATGGGCAGGACACCTTCCCCTAGACCAGGTTGCTCGAAGTCCCACTCTGGCTTTGAAGACTTCCAGGGAATGGTCATCTGCAACTTCTCTGAGCAACCTGTGCCAGTGTTGTCCCACCACCCTCATCATGAATTTCTTTATGTCCAATCTCAACCTGCCCTCTTCAATTGAAAGCTGTTGTCCCTCATCCTATCAGTAGGGAACCTGATAAATTTACTCTCATATAAGCAGCTCTACTTAATTGTTGAAAGGCCACAATAAGGTAGAGCTGGCTGAGTTCACACCCCAGATTAAGAGAGATTGTATTTGAAAACAATAGTCTCATTAAAGAAATGGCAGATTTCTGGTTTATGCTTTCAAGAGGCTGTGGATGTGTGTTTTGGGGTTTT
>WBNO01030140.1:239271-320044 GCA_013400575.1 Peucedramus taeniatus
TTTTTTTTTTTTTTTTTACACTTTTCCATTTATTATTCATATTTCAGCCTATGTATGGCTGGGGTCCTAATGGTTGAATGACTGTCACTGTCTGGGGAAAAATAAAACTGCTACAGAAGTTGTGAGTTAGAACTTGCTGTCTTATATGTTAGAAGTAAGATGAGCTGATGTGGATCACTGCTGCAGTGTGTTCACAACTTCCAGCTGTTTTCCTGCCATGTCTGGAATGAACTGGTTTCTTTTTTGAAGAATCATTTTTTCTTGAGAACAAGTAGGTAGTGAAGTGCAAAAGATTCTGTAGCACTAAATAAATATTTGACAAAGCCAGCTCAGGATCTGGGCCAAAGGCAGAGTTTTTTATTGTTCACTGTTTTGTTTTAGTTTTGTGATCTCCCATTTTCCACAAAATTGAAACATGAACAAATGTATTACTGTTTTGAAATGAAAATATGAAATTAAACTTGTGTAAGAGTAATGTTAACTCAGTAGTGAGTATGGTGAATCTTATTTTTTTTTTCCAAAAAGGATGAAAAGTCTGGAATCTTGAGTTCTCAGTTGTATCCTGGTATCAGTGTTTTAGTATGCCAGCACTGAAATAACAGGTCTGTTATTATTCAGATGTCAAATATAAAATAAAGATATTTACTGTTTGAGGAACATTGAATGTAGCTGGCTGTGCTCAAATGAAGATAATACATCAACATCTGGTAACCAAATTTGTTAGATGTATTTATTGAACAGTGTAAATCCCTGCAGGTATGTAGAACAATGAGTGCTAAAATTGAAGAATTTCAAGTGTTTCCTCATTGAATAATGTAGTGTTCTAGAAGTGGTCCTCAATTTTGCGAGTATTTTTATTTTAAAGCTATTCTTCCATTTAATGGTTCTGGGCGGAGATAGCAAAAAGGATCTTTGTACAATAAACTATTCCAATTTTTTGTTTCACTGAAAGTGAAGGAAAGCTGTGAAATGACTCTAGTTGGGATTTCATGATCAGAATAATTTTACTAACTCAGCCATCCAGTGATAGGCTAAACTTGAAATAAAGATCAGTGTGATTCTAGAGCGGAGAAAGTGGTAAATGACATGAGGGAAGTGGCTGTTGCTGAGGGCAGCTGGAGAGGAGTGTGAGTGAGATGCTGTGCCTGTCATTGTGGGCACAGGCAGTAAGTTAGTTTGCTGGAAATAAATCCTAGAAACACTGTGGGACTACTGGAAAGTAGAAATGTCAAATATTATTGCTAGGAAGGCCAAAGAGGAAGTATCTAAGTCGTATAAGTTGGTAAAATACTATTACAGTGGGAATCAATGATTTGATAAGTACTTGTGAGTTCCCTCTGAACATTCACCAATGTTTTGAGTCTAGCATTGAGTAGCATAGTTCTAAGTGGAATTTGATTTTGGTGTTAGAATTTCTTGAAAATGTTTTTATGTGCAATAAATTCAGGATTCAAACAGTGAGATATTAATCACAAAATCCAATACTTTAGTAATACTGTAAGTGGACACAGTAAGGTAGATTTTGCATTTGGACATTTTAAGGCATTAACCATTTTCTATCATTACTCCACAGTGTTTACAAATCACCTTAGCATGTTCTGACATTTTTGTTAGAGGCTTTTTCTCCCCTTCCTCAGTATGTTTATAGTTTTTTAGAAATTGTGCTTCACTTATATATGAGGTAATTTATATATAAATTTTTTTTATACTCACATGAGTATATGAGGTAATTTTCTTTTACCTAATATACTGAATGGCAATTATAAGTAATGAAATGATGTCATGAGAGGAGAGTTAGATTCCTACAAGAACAGCTTTCATGACAGTATCTACAAGGGATGATGCGGTATGTGAGTTAAATTAGATTATTCCTCCCGTTTTGCAGTGAAATAAAAGATACTAAATGAGTTACTGGGATTTGCTTTACGTAGTATTGTCCATGGTATGCAGATATAAAAGCCTTTTTTAATGTAGAGCCTACAAGATAATTACCCAACTTTGGGAGTAAAATTATTCAGAATTTAACAATCTAAATTACTTGTATGTTTAATGAATAAGGGTTAGCTTCTTCCCTGAATTCACCCCGGCCAGATTAATAAATTCAGGAAAGTCAAACCCAAAGTGAATGTAAAGATGGAACAAATATTTCAAATTTTCTTGAAGCAGTAATAATCTGGCAATAAAATGTTTCTTTGAGAGCAGGGTACAATGGACTCAGGTGCATAGATGAGCATTTTGTTGCTAAAGCCTTTCTGGAAGTGACAATAACAGCGCCTGGGTAGGCACCAGGATTTGCTGAGTGTCTTTACTGCTAATAATTAAGTATTAGTGTGTGTGTTTGATAGAAATTGCAGTTAATAGGTTCTTAAAGTTTTTCTCAAAAACATAGCAAAAAGAAATTCAAATGCTAGTCCCCTGTGTTGCTTGTGTTGTACTCTGAGGGGTTATTGGCAAGGACCTTTTTATTTCACCTGTCCTGCAAATAAGACAATTTAATCCTCTTTCAAATATTTGTACAATCAAAGTACTCAAAAAGTTTGGAGACAGATCTGTGGGAGGTTCAGTGCTTTTGTGTGCATGTCACAAAGCATCCAGGATATATGGACTCAGCACTGTAAGAAGTTTTTATGGGGTCTTACTCAAAAGGGGTTCTTATTGAGGACATTCAAAAGATTTCTACAGAGACAGAGGTGACACTATGGTAAAGAGGAGGGAAAATAAAGACAAAAAAAACCCTTTCTTGTATTTTAGAAAATGAGCTGGTAGTCAAGGCTGAAAATGGGCTGACAAACCAACTTTGATAATGTGTAACTTGTTACAAAGGTTTTATAAAGGAAATAAAACTAATCAGCAGTCTGATAGCAAAGACAAGGGGAGTTGGTGGCACCTGAAATTTAACTTGCAGAAGGATGTCCTTGGGCAAAGAAGCAAGCAGTGGAAATGGTCTAGGAGTCATGAGAAGTTTGATTTGATGGTAAGGTATCTCTGAATATGATAAAAGAGACCTGGAATAAAATATGTAGAATGATTGTTCTAATTATTAGCAGTTGCACGAAGATTCTTTATATGTGAGATAGTTGTAGAAGGGAAAGGGTAGAGAACAGACTCTCTGTGCAGTTTCTTCAGAGGATTTGGAAGCAGATGGATACCCCTCAAAAGTAGTTGATTATGAGATGAAAAGTCCAGGAAAGAACAGAATTTCAAAATCAGCTTCATTCAGTTTTGTTTGGTCCTGTGTCTGGTCACCAGAGAGGAGCCCAGCACCTCCTGTTCCACTGCTCCCCTTGAGGAAGGTGTGGATTGTGCTGAGGGCATCCCTCAGCCTTCTCCATTCCTCTGATGTCTCTGGACCCATCAGATAAGCCTCAGTTGTCATTGGTAGTATGAAGTGCCTTAATCTACTTAATTGTTCCTGATATGTGAACAGTTCTAGACCGCTCATCCTCTTTTGCATAGTTTCTGATACACTTCCAGTTATTTTATGTTTGGGTTTTTTTAATTAGGAAAGAAGCTGATTTAGGAAACAAGTCTGTGAATACACACAGTTGAGTAGTGAAGTTTTAGGTATACTCTTATGCTTTCTAAAACTGTATTTTTTTAGTGTCCTGACCTCTGGGCCAATCTTAATTCTAGATGTTCTGTAGGCAGTCAGTGCAGAACCTATTCGCTTGTGTAATGGTAGGATATATAATTTTATATGTGTGTAGGTATTAACTCCCAAGTGTCCCCTCCTTTAAGCTGGATTTTTTTATCAATTTTCTTTTCTAAAATTATCAATTTACTTGGTATTAAAAAATCGGTTGGGATTCAGCTACAGATCAGAGTAGGCAACTGAACCTCTGTTGCAGTTTATTGAAAAACAGTGCACGTACTTTTACTTGTTCCTTTTGTTCCGTAATTTGTCTCTAAAGCATTGGCAGCACTATCCAGTGGATTACTGTAAGAACAGCTCTACCATGAGAAACTTGTTCAGTTATTCTTGATTGTGTAGCAAAATCTTAATGTGCATGGGCATATAGACATTCATATATATGAATTGATCTGCACTGGTGATTGAGAATCACTCTGGGAGGTTTTCTGATTCTGGGACAATTGAAGGACTTCAGTTATCTTGGACCTGCTTTTCTGAGTATTTTTTGTTATGAGGATTGTTCCTTTGAGGTTAGAGTTGGGTTCAGCCTTTCAAGTGATACCTGTTTTAAAACCTTAAAAGTTTTAGCCTGTTCTAGCCTTACTGAGCTCCTACCGCCCTTCCTCAAGCTTTTTCTTTTTTGATAGTTGTGTATTTTCTCTGACTTCGCACAGAATTGCTGTCTCCCCATATCATGTATGTACATTTTACTTTTTTAATCATTTTTAAACATCATTTGTGTAGCTTCCCTTTTCAAATTAAGCAATATCTGAACAAATCTGTTGTTTTTGCAAAGGTGTGCAAAGGTTCCTGTTCAGGTGGTTTCTCTGTACTTAGTCTGTTCATTGTAAATGTCCATTAAGCTTCTTTAGTTCCCCTATCACTTCTTTAGAATAACAATTCTTAAATTAAATGGATATACAATTTACAAGTTTTTATACAAGTTAAATAAAAATTTACAGCTTCTAAAAATTTCATCTGAGCATCATAACTGATATAACTCAAATCTGTGTGGTGCTGATTGAACTCTCCTGTCACTGGGTTTTCTGTCTTGGTGCTTTTCCAGTCTCCTCCAGCCTGGTGCAGTAACCATGAGAACCATACATCTCAGTTTAAGAGATCCTGTAGGAGGAATGAACAAAGTTTGAATGAAAACTTTTCATAAAAGTTAAGATCATAAATGATCTCATAATACAAGAGAAATATTAATTCCCACCCATCACCATTCCAATCTTGTTGTTTTTTGAAATGCAGAAAAGACCTCATCACATGGATCTGGTTTTCTAATTACTTCTCAAGAATAAATCTATGCTAGTTTGAAAACCTGTACCTATTTTCTTCCTTTAAATGGTTTTCTGTGTTTTTCAGCATATCCCATTTCCTGCTTTCACTTGCACCCTGCTTGAAGGATGCTGTCATGATTATGCCTAATGATGCTTGAATCTTTTTACTGACCTTTTTCTTTTTTTTTTTTTTTACTTGGTATTGACTATAGTCTATGCCACTAGGTTCATTTCCCTTTCTCTGGCTTCTCCTGGAAAGTATCACGTTTGCTATTTCTTTATATTACTTCGGCAGGCTTTGTCTGGAAACTTCACTGCTCACCCCTGCCCCCACTACAATGAAGTCAAATAAGCAGCTGGTACCCTGTCCTGAGGAGACATTCTACAGATTAGCCAAAACCAAGTAATAAGCACAGTTTTAAATCACTTACTCTCTAGGCTTGTTTAAAATACTTTGTGACTGTGTTTTGATCAGTAATTAAAATTAATAAAATCTATCCTGGTTGTATCTTTACATTTTTTGCATTTCTCATTCAGTGATGCAGTTTTTGAAATGCTACTTACTTGTGGTAAAATGATTGCCTTGTTTCCTGATTGGTTTACTGATGTGAAATTTTATGATTTGTATGAAATGGGATAGGCAGTCATAAGGCCAAATCTGGATCTTTATTAAATGCTGTTCAAGTTGGAAATTTCTACTGAAATCAGGACATTTTTACTCAATTACTGGTCTTGAGATTAATTGGATAATGGCTTGGTAGGTAGAAAGATAGGGTAGAGCTTGTGCCTTCTTTCCTTCTGTGTATCTGTTAGAGTGTATGATAAGGGTCTGACTTCTTTGGAACCATTCTGTTTGCCAACAGCAGTCATTCAGACTCAGTTATTGTTCATGGGTTGAAATGATCTCCTTAAAAAGGAGATTTCTATTACCAATGTTTTAGATGTCCTGTTTAAAAGAGAGTAAATGATGCAAATTTCTCACAGATTGTACCTCTAAGTCTCTCCCTTTACTACAGGGAGGTAGGAGGAGAAGCCACTTCTAAATGGATCAAATGTTTTTTGAGAACTGGTTCAACTGAAGTCTCATATTTTTCATCCATATGTTAAGTGTCTAAAGTAATGGAATGCAAGTTAGTGCCTATCATGCTTTCAGAATTTTTAGACCAAATATATTGTTATTTAGTGTTCTTAAATACATGTAGGACATCAGGTTATATCCTATAATCACCCTGCGCATTTTATTATGTTTGGATGTTTCCAGAAGCAGATAGAAATCTCTTCAGAAGCAGAAGAAAATGTATTTTTTGTGACGGACTGAGTGTCTCACACCCAGTGTGATTTTTGGGTTGTGTTCAGAAGCTTTCACGGGAGTGGCAGCTGATTCCTCTGTGCAGGGTTTGAGTATGATATAGCCTGACACCTTCAAATGAAGCTGTGACTCTGTGCTTGTGATTTCACATACTAGAAATCAAATTCCAGTGAAGTTGACTGATTCCAGCAGATTGTTTTGGGTGTGTCTGTGTGTGTGAGAATGACTCAAGTCAGTGCAAGGTTCATCACTGAATCCCATGTCTAGTTTGTATCTTCCAGCATATTTTGCATAACGCGTGTAATCGGATTTCAGCCTACAGAGAAAGGACAAACTCAGAATCTCTTCTAGACTTCTTCTGGCTGTAGCAAAGCAAAACTGTCATGATGTGGGGGAGGGAGGTGTTGGAAGGGAGGCCCTGGGTATAGTGTTTAATGCTGAGTGATCCGTGTGTTTGCAGGGGCCGTGGGGGAGTGCCTCCACCACCAGCAGGAGTGCCCAGAGGGGCTCCAGCTCCCAGGGGAGTCCCTCCCAGCAGAGGACCAGTCAGTCGGAGCCGGGGACTTCTGGCACCCAGAGCACGAGGAGTTCCTCCCCCGGCAGGGTACCGGCCCCTGCCGCCGCCCCCGGCACAGGAGACCTACGGGGAATATGTAAGTGGAGCTGTGGGAGTGCTGTGCATGCAGCGTGGGTCATTCTGGAGAGGTCAGATCCCTTCAGAACTCTGTACAATCTCTGTAATTAGCACCTAAGTAAGTGCTACACCCAACGTCTCTGACAAATGTGGTCATCTCTCTTTATCATTTCAGACTTGAGCTGTTTAATTAAAAAAAAAAAAAATCGGGTAATATGTATACATCATAATAAAGACGTTTACAGTGCATTTGGCAGAATAGTTACTTACCTCTTAAATGTTTAATATTAGGTTTCTGCTTTCCGAAAAGTCTGAAAAATCACAATTGTTGTAGACTTTTAATTCTCAACTAAAACAGAATAATATTCTAATCTTCCTCCTAAGCCTATCTTTGTGGTCATACAGTTGTTTAATGATTAGACAAGTAAAGTATTTTTATGAAAGCTTCAGAACTAATCCTAAAGTTTTAACAATGCACAGTGTATCTCAGTAAGTCATACATATTCAGCTTGATTTTATTGTATTAAACATTAGAATCATATCAAAATACTTTTTATGTTGTATATGACAAAATTATGCAGTTATGAATTGTTAAGGAAAACTTAAATTGAACTTACAGAGCAGTAAGATAGAGAAAAAAGATCATTAAATCAAAATTATAGTGATAAAAATGAATTTAGTCTTATAGAAAAATAATACTTTCAAGGACAATGCTTTCAATGCTTTATATATAGTAAAGGTTTAATGTGCCCTCTTTACAGCCAAGTGTGTCTTGACTTCATTGTTTAGACTAGCAAAAAAGGAGATTCTGTGTTCTTGAAAATGGTCTTGCCATTTAGATATTTTTTACCTTTCTCTAAACCTTTCTTTCACCTATCTTCACCTCTTTTCTTCCAAAGATCCCCCACCAGAACCATCTAAATCAAATACCAGGTTTTTTTCCCTTTTGGCAGAAACCCAGTTTTCTATGTAACACTTGTAGCTTTATAAGGGGGGAAGTTTAATGTTGTTAATGTAAACATTTATGCATGTAACTGAAAAATTCAGAAGAAGTTAATGTAGTTCATAAATTTTGAGGAAGAATACTTTAATAACATGCCTAAATTTCCCCTGGCTATACTTGACTAGTCGAAGTGGGTACTGCAAATAAGTGATTCTCTCACAGTGCTTTCAAAGAAATCAATCCTCATTGTCCACCTGTTTCCAGGACATACCTTCTAGAACACATAGAGAGATGGTAGAATATGAACCTCTTTGAGTAACTTCATATTTATATATGACCTTCTATTTACAGAATGTGTCTATAGAAGTGGTATGGAGGTAACTGCTGCTTGCCTCAGTATCCTGAAGTATGCTTCACTTCTGGGAGAATAATTAGAGAATAGCACTGTGCATAAAAATAGTGGTGTGCTAAATAACCTCTAAGAACAACTTTCCTTAGAACTGGATCACTTATCTTCCAGAAAAGATACTTTAGCTGGGATAGGTATACTTAGATAGATAGATATAGTACTTAAAGCTTTAGTTGATAAAGCAGTGCTAGGGGGTCTTTCTTTTCTTTAGAAGAATGTTTAGCAGGGACATAAGCCATTGGTGTATGGCTTGCATTGCATGTTCAGTGTTAAATATGATGATTGGTATTTTTTTGCCTGTCATTTGCAGTACATTATCTAAGTGCCTTAACTCTGTCTTTTACAGGTTAATACCATAAGCTATGAGTCTTTAGTAGTATTTCAGTGTGTTCTTTGCTAATTCCTGTTTAGGTGTATCTAATACTAAGGTATTAGGTTGCCAGCCTGAGCAGAATAAGGTCTTGTTGATTGAGAAGTGTCTGTAGAATGAGAACATCAGAAAGCCTGGGGGGTACCATAAGCTGTTTTAAGTACCATCAATACATTGGAGACTGAGATATCCAGAGAGGTTACAGAGAAACCTTTAGAAATGTATTGGGTTTTTGTGGCCAGGTTTTGGTAGCAGAGGGCTGCAAGGGTGGCTTCTGTGAAATGCTTCTGGAAGCTTCTGCGGCGTCCAGAAGAGCCAGTGCCAGCCAGCTCCAAGGTGGTCCTGCTGCTGGCCAAGCCAAAGCCCAGCAGCAAAGGTGGTACTACCTCTGGGATAATGTATTTCAGAGAGGGGAAAAAATCCCAGTCTGAAGCAGTCTGTTCCTAAAGGATATCACCCCATGGAAGTGGTGGACTACACTGGAATAGTTCATGAAGAACTGCAGCCCAAGGGAAGGGCTCACATTGGAGAAGTTTGTGTTGGACTGTCCCTGTGGGAGGGATCCAATGCTGGATCTGGTGAACAGTGGGAGGTGTCCTGTCCCTGAGGAGGAACGAGCAGAGACAAGGTGTGGTGAACTCACCACAGCCCCCATTCCCATCCCCTACATTTCTGTGAGGGAATGAGTTGAGAATTTTGGGGTGAAGTTGAGACTGGAAAAGAAGGGAAAAGTGCAGGGGAATGTGTTGCTAAATTGAGTTTTTATTTCTCATGACCCTACTCTGATTTCATTGGTTGTGAGCTAATTTCCCCCAGTTGAGTCTTTTATGCCTGTGACAGTAACTGGTGAGTGATCTCTCTCTGCTCTTATCCCTAGCCATGAGACTTTTGTTATGGTTTCTCCCCCTGTCCACCTGAGGAGGGGAGTGACAGCAGCTTTGGTGGGTACCTGGTGTCCAGTCAGGGTCAACCCACCACATTGAGGATTGGAAAGTCCTGAGGATTCATGAAGATTTTCATTCCCTTAGGCTTACAAGCCTTTGCTTTGTACTCATTAAACTAATGTGAAACTGTGCAAGTCCAGGAGGAAGCAAACTGTGTGTGGATGGAAGCTTTGAACCACTCACTCCTGTATCTGAATATCTCAAAGGTGATTCAGGGCTTTCAGTATGTAAAGTCCTGGCCCATTTCCTCTGTTCAGTGCTATTACATCTACCTTGTTACAGACAATGAATTACAGCTTCCTTTTTCCTTCACTCCCTTTGCTAACTCTGTGTAGTCCTTGAAACCAATGAATTTTTAACCTTTTTGATGAACTCAGTTCTGCTTCCTGCTTATTCTGATATTATTCCTTCCTCTTCTTGATTAAGTAGCTGTTTTTTTTAAAATAGTTATCTTCAAAATGGGAAAGAGAATGCCTATTTCATTCCGAAAAATTGGAAGGGTTACTTCTGGAGGCAGTATTTCACAGGGGGAAAAATATCACAGGCAAAAAGTTATTAATTTGAGATGCATTTTAATGTAAGAAGAAGAAAACTCTGTGAACATTGATGTCCTGTGTTTAGAGTCTACAGGAAAGTGTTCTAGAACCTTGCCCGTTACAGAAAGCTCTGCTCAGAGTGAGCTGCCTCTGTCTTCTGTCAACTTTCTGGGGTCTTTGCATTGATGGACTTTGAATGCTTTGGCTTTCTCTGAAGAAGTCACACGACATACCGGACTAGCAGCAATAGTGGCACTTCTTTCCAGTTCAATATAAGCAGTTTTCCTACTCCACTGTTGCCAGTCTCGCTTATGTACGAGTCTCAGCCACAGGATTCATTCCTCCTGAGACACCACCACACTGTTAGTACCATGATGAAGCTCTTGAAGCCACCAAATGACAGTTCCTTATCATTTTCTCCGAAGACTGACTCTTTAATAGCTGTAGCTTATATAGGAGAAATTCCAGCCTCTACAGCCAGCCAGCTTTATAATCACTGTTCTGACCTCACTGCTCTGGTTGCTGTGATAAACTTTCTCTGAAGACTAAGAGGACTCTCATTTTTCTTTCCTGAACTGCTTAGGTCAGGAGAAAACATGTTGTGACATGTGAAGCATGGGCGGGATTATTTTTGCAATAGTTGGATGAGGGAAACCATACTAGGTGGATGCTACATTTGCTGAAGAACTTACAGATGGTTTCAGGAACATTTGTCTCTAAATTATATGTGATATTTTTCTCTACTCATTGAACTATATTGTGTAATAGACAAAAATATTTTTATGGGTTTTTAAGCTGACAGTTTACTCCACTACGATAAGAAATAGAAAGTGCCTTTAAGTATTAGCTGAAAACCTTAAGCTTTTCTACAGTCTTCCACTAAGCAGGAAATTAGTAACAGTGTAAGGTCAATTCCTTAGCAAATGTTGAGTCAAACATGGGTTAGAACAGAACTGCTCAGTTTCAGTTACTGTCTCGTAACATTTGCTGCTCTTGGCCTTGTCCTGCTGTTGCCTTCACAGCTTCCAACCTCTGAGGCTTTTTTCCAAATTAGCAACACAGCAGTGGGACTGAAGCTTTTAAGACTAGATTTTTATTTGATGCTGTTTTCATTTTATAAAGGCAAATATTTTGCAAATATTCTGCCAGTCTTTCACTTCTGTATTTTGCATTAATATATTTGTAATGAAGCTGTGTCAAGTCCTGTTTTGGCTGCTTAATTGTGTAAAATGCAAAATGAGTTTCATCTGAGTTCATAATCACGTTTTTAGACATTAAGAACTTTAAACATGCATTTAAAATCTGTTGGTCTGACAGTATGAAATGTCTACACAAAAAATAACTCATCAGTCTAGCATGTTGTGGCCAAGACTTGCTTCAACACTACTTTGGAAGACTGTCAGATCTAAATAGTCCTCCCTGTTCTGGGGAAAATTTGTGACAGAGCTTTACTTTTTTTTTTCTTTTCCTTTTTTTTGACAGAGGATTATTCTGGTTTTGGCCAATTTATGTATGTTTTGTGGTGTTCAGACAAGGGTTAACTCAGGGGCAGAGTTTTCTGATGCACTGACCACATGTGTAATTTCTAGCAGCTAATACTTCATTGACATTGCTTTGTCTATTAAGAAATGGAACCAAGATGGAATGTCTACCAATAAGAGACCAAGGGAGCCTTTCTAATGTTAAGAAAATTGTAACTTGAAAAAGTAAATTGTAACTTGAAAAAGAGCACTGTGAATTACTTCCAATTAGATTTCAAGATTATTTTAACTTGGATACAGATACAGGCCACTCAAAAGTATGTACAGAACAGTTTGATGCAAAAAAGTTACTTACAACAATAAACTTCGAAACCTACTCTTTAAAATCTACATTTAATTAATTCTTCTTTCTGCAAAACCATAAAGGTTAGGGATGCTTTTAAGCTTTATAGTTCCTGAAGCATTCATATGTGGGTATTTCCAGAAATACATTGCTTTAACTTAGGAACAAAGCAGACTTCAGACTCAGGATTGTAGTTCTCCCACTCAGTCTGTTTTGTGAGACTGTAATTAGCACTATATGTGTACTATGAAGTACATGTGTATTACAGATATTGCGATACTATGAGACTCTGCTTGTCCTGTTTCCCATGAGAAATGGGGAAAACCCAAAACATTACCATAACCTGCTGTCTAACAAGATCTCACCCAAAATAATAAGCAGATGGTGTGTTGCTCTGTCTCTCTTTGTAATTGAAATCTCAGCATTTTTCTGGTAGTCAAAGGCCTGTGGTTCAAATTCCTGTCCCAGGTATTCATATTCCCTTGATTCTCTTTGGAGATGATGTGCTGACCACCAGGATACTGTCCCAGCATACACAGAGCTTTCTGTCCTTTTGGTTTTGCAGGAAATCCTACAAATTTGGTAAGCCTTAGGGAAAGTTGATTCACAAATAATATTTGTCTGGATGGCAAAGAAATTAATTTCATGATCCAGTGATTATTACAAAATATGAATGTAGGCATCCATTAGAGAAAAGAATTGCAGTCATACTATTTACAGGGGAGAGCCCATTCCATTGAAAAACCTATAGCCTGTTATTTATTTCATTTCCTTAGAAAGCCAGTGCCAATTCTGTTTTAATCTCCAGCCTTAAGCTTGAATTCCCTGTCTCCCTATTTAGATCATAATTAATTTAGATTTTGAAAAACTGAAAATTAGGATTAAAGTGGAAGCAATTTCTTGGAGCTATTAATACACTGCTGATTTTGCTTGGTGAACTGTTTTTAAAATAGTTTCCTCATTAGCATTCACTTGCTGTTTGGGGTTGAAGAATGTAATATCTGTAAGAAAAAAAAGAAAAATCTTTGTATACTATATAAAAAAACCCAATTTTTTATTTACAAATAAAGGCTTCTTGAAGTTGAGGTAGCAAAATATTAGTGAAAGTAAGGTCTAGTCCAGATGGCATAACACTTTGAAAAGAATTCAAATTCTTGGAGTTCAAGTATAATTTCAATGTCGCTTTGCAAGATTTGCCCCATGTTTTGATTTACCTTGGTCTTGTGAATGTTGATACCTTCCTAATGACTTGCAGCATTTTTAAATCAGTGAGTTTATCTCCTTAGTTGTTTTGAATGTGAAGCTTTTTGTTTGGGTTCCTGGAAAAGGGCTTGAATTAGCTTCAATCTCTAAGAAGCAGAGAAATGATCTTTTGTCCATGCTGTCCCTGTTCCCCTTTGTGGATAATGTGGTTTCCATTTAGGTATTGCACCATTTTCTAAGCAGCTTGTTCACTGAGTTCTGGCTTTTTAGAAGTTCTAACAGTGTTCTTAAATTCAGGGGGAATTTGTGTAAGACTTTTGGAGAGCAAGTTCATAACGTGAAAACATTATTTCTTGGCTTTTTCTTCACAATACAATGTTCTTTTTCACAGTAAATAGGACAAGCAAATAGAAATAAATGTGGAGAGGGAAAAACAAAATATTTTAAGCCCTTCAATTAACTGTTTTGTTTAATTTTAAATCTTGTATCTTCTCTGGAGTTTTCAGGATGAGATGGAGAGAAAATGCAAAATGTTTCCTTTTTCCCAGGAATTGGGATGATATTGGCTGTGGGAAAAGTGGAGTGTTTTGGAAAAAAGGTTGAACAGCTTTTCCCCTTGCCTAACTCAATGTTCACTTATAAAGTTCCTATAAAATTTCTTTCCAAGTATTCCAGCTCAAGCTGCTTATCTGAAACTTGGTATTATTGAATGAGTCCTCCTGATTCTGGCACTGCTCCCTGCTGTTGTGTATAGAAAACCAGACTTGTTTTGGTCTGATAGTAATTTGGTTTAAATGTTGCTGTCTATATTCATTAGCAACTCCTCAGGGTTTTTTTGAGGTGCATGAAAAACAATCCACTCCTGCATCTTTCATTCTATGAAAACCTTATTTGTTCTGGTTGGGTATGCACTAGGCTCCTTCTGGATGAAAACAGATGAAAATCTCCAAAATAAGAGCTTACAGTCTGTGCATGTCTGCTGCTAATGTCCTTGATGTTGGTGCTCAGACTTAAGATGGTTGTAGCTTCCCATATTTGTTCTGATTGCCTCATATTCCCTGTTCATTTAATGAGGGAGGGGATGTTATTCCCACATAACAAAATGGCTGTTCCTTCCCTTTGCACTTCTAATTTGCCAAAAGAAGTTCATTGCACTGATGTTGTTTTGTGTTGTCTCCTTCAAGTTAATCTCTGCAGAAACTTTTTTTTAATTTGATAGTTTTTATCTAAAAGGAATATGTTCCTCCACTGTTGTGGGATAAAGTAGTGGATAAAGTAGTGGTGTAAGTACTAATTTCAGAGAATGATGAGGAAAAGAAACAGTGTAAAAAGAAAACATTTTAGCTGTAGTGGTAGTGTCCTTATTTTTTTCCCTTGGATGGATTTTCTTAGATGGGAACAGGTGGAAAATTGATTTCTTATTGATTTCATGATCTTTTTTTCCCAGTTCTGCAAATGGCCTTTCTGTTAAAGGCCACTTTTACCCTCTTCTTTCTTCCTGTTTCTCTGTCTTGTTCTTTGAAACATTGTTCATTTTCCCTAAAGAGAGTCCAAACAGTAGTCTGTCATTGTCACTGCCAGCAGATTCCAATTTAAAACCACCATTTCCTATTCTCCACTTGCAAGGGTTTGTTTAGAGGAGTGTTTTAATTAAAAAGCAGTGATGAGCAAGGCTTAGCATGATTTATAATGTTTTGGGTTGTGGCAAAGATTGCTTTTATCATTTTTTCACCTGTGATAGTAACTTAATATATTCAAAGGGTGCATATTTAAACATTGCCTTTGATTCTATTAATGAAAAATGTCTATACTTTACATGGAGCAATTACAGCTACCAGTGCTGCTCTTTGGATTTATTTCACCTGTGGGCACCATCATTGAGACCACTGCAGGCAGAAGCTCTCTTTAAGTAGAAATGCTTATAGGTTGGCTTAATAAAGGACTTTATTATTAAGCTTTGAGATTTTATAGAGTAATTTCATAGTCTTTTCAGATGATCTCTGTTGTAACTCCAGCTTTTCTGTTACTTTAAGGGAAAATTCTTAAGCCTGAAGTCAAGACAGTCACTCTTGATACCTTCCTGGTGGATACTTCAAATGTTGGGTGATAATTACCTGTAGTTTAAAAGGATTTGAGCAGTTTCAGCTCCTTTTCCCCACATTTCTGTTGTAAGCACAGATTGTTCAGCACACTTGCTGCCTTTTGATCAGACTAATCTGATAAGAGTTAAGTTTTCTAGGTTATCCTGAAAAGCAGAATAATGAATAATAAAGAAAAAGCTTCTGTTCATGGCATGCAGACATGATCTGGTGTGGGGTTTGAGTTTTGAAGTGGGAGATGAAATATGGGTTCACCAGTAAACTTTCTGATATCTGAGTACATTTAGGCAAAGCTATTCATAGACATGTAGTGTGAATAGAGAGGGAAGTCCATTGTATTACTTTTAGTAGGTTGAAGGAATACAGGCACTGTCATCCATGTGAAGAAGAATAATGGCTTTAAATATGAAAGTGAATGCTTTTATAAGTACCTGAAAGATGGCCAAAAATCAGCAGGAAAAATGTAATGAGAAGGTTCGTATGAAAGTATAATTTTTTTGTTATTACATAGAAAGAAATCTGTATAGCAATGCTTGGGCTTAGTAGAATGTACTTAGTACAAAGGTGTACTTTAGTCCAGGCTTTCTGTGCATGTAGGTTCAGCTCTGTCCATTTTCATTATATGTGTGAAAAAATGATAGTTATTTTCATTTAAGTTTACATGATATTTTATAGCACTGAAACATTCCAGATGGCCAAGGATATTTCACCTAAATACTAAATAAAGTTAAAGAAAACATTCACTGAAGCCACTAGAGGTCTGATTCAGAAAGAAAATACTCAAGTAGCATGGATTTAATTTAAAATGTAAAAAATTCTGTCTTGGTTGACCTTATTTGTAACCTTCTGAAAGAGAAAGTTTTCAAATACTGCATGACTAAGAGCAAATACTGTCAGACCTAGTTCAGGGAAAGCTCTGAAACATACTTCAGCTGTTCCTGCCTAATTGCTACTTCAAAGGAATTGTGCAGAGCAAACACATATTTTGAAATTTGAATATCTTATTTCTTAAAAGAAAAAGCTATTGAGAGCAAACCCATTTTATTTTTGGAGCATTTTGCACATATTTATCTTGGTTTTAGTGTAAACTTTGAGGTTTATAACTGTAAATATTAGGGGAAAATTCTTTCCTGTGTGGGTGGTGAGGCTCTGGCACAGACTGCCCAGAGAAGTTGTGGCTGCCCCATCCCTGGAAGTGTTCAAAGCCAGGGTGGATGGGACTCTGAGCAACCTGGTCTAGTCTGGACACATGAGAGGTGTCCCTGTCCATGACAGGGGATGGAACAAGATGATCATTAAGGTCCCTTCCAGTCCAAACCATTCTGTGATTCTATGAAATACATCAATAAAAGATAATTGATCTATTTAAATAGATTATAGTAATCTCAAAAGCCCAGGTTGACAGTTTTAATTCTGACAGGAGTCCCACATACAAACCATAAACCAGATTTCTTTCCATGCAAAGCTTCTAAAAACCACCATCAACAGTATCATAATGCAGGGCTTAATTTCAGCAGTTGTCAACTTATTAATACATGGAGTAGTGAACAGTGATGAATCCTGGGCAAAAATTCTCTGGAAGATAAGTGCTAATAAAAGAAGTAATTCAGTCTGATACAGAATGGATCTTTCCCAAATTTTCCTTTTGTTCTGCTGAACATCTTATGAAGGATCTTCCCTTTTCAAATTTATTTTGTTCCTCTATTTTCAAGAAGTCATGGAAACACCATAACTTCAGTGGTCTCTTACCATCTTTCTTTCATGACCCATTTTTTCAGTGAAATAGTTAAAATAAATGTGAATGAGAGGACTGATTGCTCAAGAGGTCTATAATGATTCCTTAGGGGCAAAGCTTTCTTGACACATTAAAAGGTTAATTTCAGTACTCTGCTTTCATTTGTTGCCACTGCTGGATGTGCCCAGTTTGAAGTTTGGAAGCCTCTCTTAGGGATGGCTGGTTCACAGTTGGGAGAGTCTGTGAGAGGAGACCAAATGTCATGTAAATGTTCTGGAACAGAGCAAAGAAATTGGCTCAGGCAGCTTCTGCTGTTGGTCAGGGTCTGTATTGTTAACAGATATCTGTGTATTGCATCAATAAGTAATAAAATGCCTGTTTGGAAAAACTGCCAGGAGGCAGTGGGGTGGGGGTTTAGTCTGTGGCTTATCAAGAAAACCCTTATCTGATGGGCAAGAAAATCCTGAGAGTCTGTTTTAATTTTTAGTTTCAGGGCAGTGAATTACTGAAAGAGAAAATGCATTTCCTTTTATGAGTGACTATTTATTCATGGATCTCCATGCAACTGACAGTTGAAAGAATCCTATTTCTTCTTCCAAACCAATGAATAAACTCACTCAGCTGTGCTGGCAAATGTTCACAGACACCCTTCTCCTAATCACTGCTGGAAAACAATCATGTGCACTGATCTAGCAGTGGTGAAGCCCTATTGATAGGCAGGTTGCCTGTTTTCCATAGAAGCAATTTCAAATGACTGGAAAACTTGCTAAAAATTCATAGGAAATTAGGTTTCCTGTCAGTTGTTTTGAGGATGTCACTGCCTTCTGCTATAGAGAGCTGTCAGATTCCCATCATTGGAGATGTTTTCTACTAGAGTTAGACAATCCATCATTTGTTGTTCCTATCTAAATAGATTGATACTGATTGTTGGTTTTGTTTTCTGTCACTGCTGAAAGATTCTTAAACATTCCTTTTCTTGAAAATGTTATTTCTTTCATGAGGCTTTATCCTTTAATTGCCAGGCCTAGATACACACTTATTCAGAAAATAGCATTTTTATATGTCTGTGTATATATATTAATGTACACATATGTATATGAAGGATGATTCCCCAGTCTTCAAAGTGTCTTCTCATTAGGTCATTTTCATCTGGCAACGTGTTCCTAAATATCCACTGAGATTTTTGGCATATTCAGACAGGATTGTGATACTAGGATATCCTAGGAATCAATGCAGTAGGTGTGCTATTTCTGATTTTCCTGTGTTTTGCTCCCTTAGGTGTATTATTGGACAAAACAGTAAATCGATGACACTTCTTCAGATTTGTATAGGTCATTCTTCTCTGTGAAAACACATAAGCACTGTCATTTGTTTTTATCCTAAACTTCTATATGGCTGGGGTTAGTAGTTTCTTCAAATTGGTGTTCAAATACAGCACTATTTTGGGAAGAGTGTTACATTGTATATTTAAATAGTGTGAATAATGTGGAGAGAAGTAAGAAATTCTTACATATAGTTTCTTGTTCAGTGCTAAACTCCCACAAGTTGAAGAGTATTCAGAGGGCATTCAGTGTAGTAAAACTATCATTCTTACTAGTCTTATTTCTAGGGAAGTTCTTTTCTGTCCAAAGTTACATAGAATTGAATTTATTGTCCAGAAATAAGTCAGCTACCTAAGAAAATTGTACAGTATTTATTCAGATGTTTTGACTCATGCGATGCTTCCCAGAGCTTTCTTAAAGATCAGTAGCTCACTCAAACTCAAGAACATGGAGACATGAAATGTTGGTACTGTCATCTGTACAAGCCAGTGTTAACTAAAAAAAAAAATCTTTCTGAAGTACATTGCCAATAGCTTAAAATACCTTTACAGAAATTATGGACCAAGATTTATAGGTAGAAGTAATATCTCAATATTAAGATTTTTGCCACTTCATGGTGTACATATGTTATACATACATTTCAGGAGTATTGTCTTTCCCACTTAGAACTGGGTTACTGCTCTGTTTCTGGGGTGTGCTTGAAGTTAATATTGCATCTTTTGTATCATTTCAGGAGTATGATGATGGCTATGGAGCTGCTTATGATGAACAAAGCTATGACTCCTATGATAACAGCTATAGCACTCAAGCACAGAGGTAAGCCTCCAAATCAACTGTAAGTGCATTTGAAGAATTCTGTGGTTGGCCAGTTAGTTTTACTTAGAGTTTTTCAATTTCATCTTAAACAGCAAAAGTTTTATGAGAGGATTTTAGAAATAACCCCCAGGTTACTTGTCTTTACTATTACAAAAGTTAAATTTCTGAGTGGCCAAAAAGAAACAGAACTGAGAACTTGCAGCAGTTTTAGCGATGCCAAATCCTAAATCAAAGTTTTCAAAAGTTCAGGAAATTCAGGGAAATTTAATTCAGATTCATTGTGGGAGAGAAGAGGGGGTAAGGAGGGGAGAGGAGAGAAAAGACAACTTTATAGAAGGTATAAAATTTTCTGAAACACAACTGATTAAATTTTCTTCCTGCATTTACAAAGTTATATTCAAGTATTTTACCTGTATTTGACTGTAAGAAAAATATACCTGTCAGTTTGTTTTGGTCCTCTTTGGAACTCCTTGTGACAAATTTGAGTCTTTTGCCATTTGTTTTCCCTCTCCCACTTCATTTCCAGCAGTATTTTTAAGCACTTTTGATTATTTTTTTTTTAAATGTTGCTTTCTTAAAGGAGTCATTATTTGGCAACTCCATAAATAACAATATGACCCAACAATGGGAAACATGCTGAAGTACAAACTGCTTCTTTTATGTGGTTTGAACTTCATGACAAAAATCCCATTACAAATGCAGCAGCTTGGATGATCATCTCCACTTCTGTAAACAGAACTTCTGTCCACCTTTAATTGAGTTGTAATTCATTTTCATTCTTTTTTTCTCAGATCAAGCATTCATAATTTGCTCAATAGTAGATATTTTAATGTCTTTGACAATGTCCTGGAATTTTATGGCAAAGTTATGACTTTCCTCTGGGGTGGGGTTACTGAGGTTCCTGTTGATAAATCCCTTGTGGTGAATTAAACTGAATTTGAAGTGTATTTGAGGCAGATTTGTACTATTCTGCTAAATATGTAATATTTACAGTGTAGCTTTATCTAAAATAGTACAGGACTGTTCACAGCAAAGTTGAGAATGAAGGTGTTTACACCTGGCATGTGCTCTGCTGTAATGGTGCCACACCCAACTTCAGTTTTGCTTTGTCCATGAATATTTTTCTGTGCTCAACTATTTAGTCAGTGTGAAAAAGCATAGTGGAAAGTTCAAGTGTCATTATTGTTGAGAGCTAAAATAATGCAATTACCTTTGTGTCTGATGCTTGGCTCCTATAGACTCTCAGCTTGATAAAAATGTAACTTAAGAAATCTGCAGTGTAGAACCTTCAAAATACGAGACTCTATAGAGTGTTACATTTTGAGAACAGTTGCTGGTAATGGATTTTTTTTTTTCCAATAGACAATTGCCAAAGTAGTCCTCAACTTTTACATTGGCAATTCTGTTCTGTGTTCTTGCTTGTACTGTTGGTAAATGGGTTTATTGCACACAAACATTTGGACTTCATTACAAAGTCATTTGCCTGAGCCAAAATTAAACATTACTTGGATTTGATTTTTTTTCCACATTAAGAAGGTTTTCATTGAGATTTTCTTCCTTTGAACTAAAATTAGGAAAAAAGCAGATCTCCCCAGGAATGAAATTGCTCTTGTAAAGGATTAATACATAAGAATATTTATAATATTCTTAGATACGCATGTGTGCACATGTTTAGCTGTCTAGAAGGAGATATTTCATAAAATGATGGCTTTACTTTGTATTTTACCTTTAATTTCACAATGCATATATTAGATTTTAATAAATTTGTTACGTTCTTAATGATTATATGACTTGTTTTCCCCCTAATTTTATTAAGTGCTCTGTGGAAAAAGAAAATGATAAATTGTTCACTTGCTCGTTTCTCACAGGATATCAACACTCATCTTCTGACATATTTTCTGGCTTGGCAGAAAGATTTTTAGGATAGTATTGGCAGGCAAAACGTAATAACTATAAACAGCCATCTGAGCTACCTAGACCAGCATTCCTATCTTTAATCTGAATATCAAGTAGTAGCCCATATTGCAAAATATGATTCTGTAACCACAATGAGATACTTATCATATTTAGGGGCATTACAATGCCCTTAATATGAAGGAAATTAGGACAAAGTGCATTATTTTCATAGTTTAGTCTTATTCATTCTTGATTTTTCTCCCTCATAAAACATGGAAAGAAAATGCATTAGCCCATGGAGAGCAGTGATGTGTTTAAAATGTATCATTTGGTGACCAGCATGTGGAAATAACTTACTTTTCTAAGTTGAAAATAGTTATCTTGAAGTAATAGTATTTCTAGCATGTCGTCTGATACTGATTCCTCTAGAAATATTGTGATATTAGTAATACTGTGTATTAAAGAGGAAATCTGAGAAATAGCTAGTAAACTGAAAATGCCTTGTCTCATTAAATTACTTGCAGTAGTTTTTACTACATGACAAGTATGAGTGCAGGAACAGGGCTTAATGCTCACAAGTGTACAATGTGTGCTATGGCAGAAACAGTTACAATTTTCATTTTTGTTTTAAATATTTTGCTTTTTTAGTGATTCTTCTGTTAAAGATAGAAACTTGCAATAGAATCTAAAATATCTTTAGGAATTTTGGAGCTCTCTAAGAGGTTGCACAACAGCAAATCTTTCGCTGTAGGTGTACAGGAGTGCATTCTCCAAATTCAGTCTTCAGCATCACATGGTGTGACTCTCCTTTATTGCTCTTTTAATCTGGACATTTCAAGTGTATTTCCCATAAATGGCCAAATCTGAGTTGGATTAGGATGAGTGACATGTTTAGATATGAATAATAGGAAACTGTGTATTTCTGTGTGCATTAAGGTAGTTGAGACTTTGTTCTGCAAATAAATTATTCCATTCTATGTACTAACTGCTTGCTGACACTAAATCATGAGTAGTTAGAAGGTTAATGGTATTTTATTTAACATTTTGTGAGACTGTATCTTTCCTTGTGCCTGGCAGTCTGAAGTTTGAGTTAAAACCTGTCACTGCACTAACAAGAGAGAGAAACATGAGAATTTTCTGAATTCTCATCTATCTTAATGCCTCGTAATCCTATAAAAAAATGTTGTTTTCCTTTAGAACATTTTATTATCCAGTGTTGCTTGTTCATGGAACAAAGCCCCAAATAGTGCTTCAGGATGTCCTTTAACAGAATTATTTTTTATGGTCTTAAAGGCTTAAAATATCCCTTGAAGCTGTACTGTGCTTTACTAGATATCTAATTGATTTTTAGAAGATTAAATTACATGTATAGTTTTTTGCAGAGGGATTGTTAGATAATTTTATCAGTATAACTGGGATGTTTAATCAACTCGATTGTTTAGTCTTGTTATAAAAAACCAAAACAATCTAATTTTTTTTTTGTTAATTTTGCAATTTCTGAAAATCAGAGGGTAGCAAATGCTTCACAAAATCATAGAATAGTGTGGGTTGAAAAGGGCCTCAAAGATCTTTCAGTTCCAATCCCCTGCCATGGGCAGGAACAACTTCCAAGAGCTCCAAGCTCCCTCCAGCCTGGTCTTAGACACTGCTAGGGATGGAGCATTCACAAATTCTCTGGGCAGCCTCTGCCAGTGTCTCACCACTCTTACAACAAAGAATTTCATTCTAGTATCAAATCTAAACCTCTCCTCTTTTGGTTTAAAGCCATATCCTTTTCTCCTGTCACTTCATGCCCCAGTATGAAATGAGGCTTTAGGGTTACATGATATGCAGTCCAGGGCATGTTATGTAGTCAGGAATTCCTTCATAAAATTTCTCCTATTATACATATTTTTTAATTTCATGTGTGCAGGTGTGTGCCAAAAGCCTTTTCAGAATCTTATGGTAATATGTTATAGTTGTGAAAACCAAACTCGTGACTGCTGGTGCTGGTATTTGCCTATGTCAGACACATGTAGACTTGTAACCAGCATGTATGCATCCTTAGACAACTTAGCTCACTCTTAAAGGACTTCCCAAGCCTATCTAGAATTGTAATTATTTACTTGGGTTTATTACAGAAAGTAGTGGGTGCTTTAATGGCCTGGTGTTAATGTTAGACCAATTTTATTATGAAAATTCTCCTAATAGTATTGTGGAGAAATCAAGAGGATTTAGTTGACTCTTCATTTAAAACTGTTGTTTAAACATTTTCAGCATGAAAAAAATCTAGTTATTTTAAATCTCTGAAATAGGCTTCAAATTGAGCCAAAGTGCTTTTGGTCCCTTAGTGACTCCATCCGTGATCTGCACAAGTGTTTGCGAGGACAATAAGGAAATGCGAGGCAAAGGGAAATGGATGCTAATAAATCAATTGTCTCTGTCAGCTCACTGTTTAATGTTCTCTAGAATACACAAGATTTATCACCGAGGAATTGTAGAATAATGGTGGTGTATGGAAACAAAGTCCACCAGGGAGATGTACTACATCATTCGGATTTAGCGCTGCCATCTGCTTAATGGCATCGAGATGACTACAGAGGTACTTATGATCAACCATTCATAGCAGTGACAGATGCTGCAGAGAGTTAACATGCCAGGGAATGAGGTTTGGTGCTGAAATCCAGATTATGTGGCAAGGTTGCTGAGAAAGGGGAGCTGGGTTTGTTACCTCTCCAGCAGCATTAGAGGGTTTACTGTGTGCTTTTAGGTTTACTATCGAGAGAGGATGGCTAACACAGTTACTGTAGTGCAAAAAAGAATGTGGACAAACCTCATCTGTCTGCTTCATGCACTCAGAAGTTTCAAAGAACTTCTTCAGGCTTGTTTGCTAGCTTTTAAAATGGGATACTTTTTCTAGGAAAAAAAAGTTTTTTCTAGATGTATTTTGCGCCCTACAACAGAGATCAGAAGCCTAAACTATAAGAACACAAAGTGTTTCCACTTTTTGTAGCTGTGTGCCAGTGTCTGGTGAGGGACGAGAATTAGTCATTTATGTAATAATGTAATTTTGTGTTTAATTATAATTCATAATTTTGAAAGTATTATAAATCTTCAGTCGAGGTGATCTCACCTTCACTCTGCAGCAGAATTTAATCTAAACACACGGAAAAAAATGGGAAAAGTGGACTTGAAGAAGTTGCTGGATTTGTTCACAATTTTCTGAATTGTTCTGTGGTTTCCACATTTACTTAATACTGCTATAGATTTCTCTTGGCAACAGCCATTTTGCCATTGGCTTAAATAGCGTTTCTCAACTGCTCTTTGTGCATTGTCTGACAATAATTACTATCACTTCCAATCATACCAAAATGTGATAAATTCAAATCCCTGAAAGTTGCTTGTGAGCCTTGGAGCCACACAGTTAACCTTATCTGAGCTGAGGGAATTGGCAGATTCTTTTTAGTATACCTAGGTTTATTTATGATTATTATTTTAGTGCTACTGAATCATTCTGTGGTTATTGTTGATGTGTTGGGAAGTAAGAATTACACGCTGCAACTTTGTTAGATCACTTACTTAATGCATAAAAACATAACTGCCCCTATGGTAAGTCCTAGCCATGTTAAAAACACGGTGTTATGAATTATATCATTGTTCAGCTTGGAAAAGATCTCCAAGATCAAATAAAATTGTCAATCCAGCACTGCCATGTTCACCACAAAACCATGTCCCAGGTGCCACACCCACGCTTCTTTTAAAGATTTTCACTGTTTCTTGGGCAGCCTGTTTCAGCACCTGACCAACCTTTCAGAGAAGGAATTTTTCCCAATATCTAGTGTTTCTTACATAGCAGAAGACCTTTCCACAGCCTCCTTTCAGGTAGTTGTAGGGAGTGATAAGGCTCCCCCTGAGCTTCCTTTATCATCCATTACCTTATTTACCATTTATTTCAAAAGTGACGGATTCAAGACAGAAAATTTCTTTGTAATAGGGAGGACTATGCACAAAAACCCTGTGGTGTGAAAGATTTGAGGAATTCTGTTTTTGGTAGCTTGTGGTAGTTACCTAACAATGGAGAAACTGGATGTTGGGTTGAAAAGGACTTAGAAAAACACCTTGAAATCCAGCAGTGGCCATTGTTCAACTGATGCTTGAAGAATACAACTAAATTGTTTTGCTAAAATCCATCAAATCTCTAAGTACTGCTTTTTATATTATTCCAGAGGCACTTTAGTTACAAGAGAAGCTGATTCCTGGTGTGTAGCTCTTAGGAATACCCTCTTCATTTCCCACTAGGAGCTCAAATTTTCAGGTGTTTTTTGAAACTATGCTTAGTAGTCACACAAAAGATGATGACATTCCTGTTTAATAGAAGGATTTTCATGAAGAGCTGAGCATTTGGATCTGAAATTGGCTTATGGAGATGTTGCTATTGGTATTTGAAAGTTAATTGCTAACAGTTTGTTTGTGATGCTCTGTGTTTTAAATTTACATTGTTGAGTTTGTCAGCAATCATGCATTTCCAGGATGTATAAATATGCATTATATGCAAATGAGTGTCTGTTACTGTAGTTTTCCAAGATGTAATTCTCTCCATTTTAATGCTTGTAGCTGTTTGTATTTCATGCTTTGACTTATAAATCAAATCAGTCTGCAGGAGTTTGATTTCTAGGGATTGTGCAAAGGGTTGGTATTTTGTATAGTTGTTGTTTATGAACACCTGGTATGTACCAGAGTGTACTGGAGGTTATAATTCTGCACAATAAAGCCTTAAAGCATTAGCATAAATAAGCTAATGTAGCTTTTAAATGAAAATCCTGGCATGTGGTTTCCTGCTTAATTTTTGCACTTATATTATTGAAAGAGATTATTTACTGCAGTTTTTAAGATCTAATTTTTCAGGTTTGGATAGATATTTTCCTTTTAATTACATGTTCAGATGTGACAAGATAAACTATTTAGAAGTGCCCCAGTAGCATAGATAGTTTTAATTGTGAATCTAGTGTATTTTAATTTTTTTAATTGATTTACAGAAATCTGGTCTGAAATGTCAGTAAAAAAGGGATATGACTAAGATGATTCAGCTGTAGTGATGGAAAAAATACAACCATATGGCATGGTGCACTCATAAAACTGGAAAAGGTTTTTTGAACCCTCATGGTGATATTGGTAGATGGCTTCACTGTTTAATAAATGTTAGGATTATTCTTCATCTTTACTAATTATAATCAATAAAATTCATTTGGTTTTCTTCCTTATTTTGCTATTAAATTTAACTGTGTCTGTGCATCCATATTTAGGAAACAAGTAAAAATGCATTTGAAAGTAAATTTAGAAAACTGCTAGAAAAACTAATATGCAGGTGTTATGGTAGTAAGAAAAGCGGTTACATCAAATCACAAGTATTGAGGAATCAAAAAAAGTCATTATTTGATAAAATTATATTAATTTTGCATGATTGGTTTAATTTTACTTAGGTGATTTTACAGTATCTTAAACTGGGTGGTTGAATTCCACAATACAATTAAAGAAGATTAGTAGTTTGTAGGATTTTGAACTTTTTTCCTTGACTGATTACAGAAGTGAAAACATCTGGAGGAAGGGAAAGGTCAAAGTGGATCTTCCAAGTCCAAAATAGGAAAGAAAGTCATTAATAGGGAATATTTTTTAAACTTGAAGTGCTGTGTTGTACCTGTTAGTGTAACTTGTGGAATCAGTCATAGTTTAAAAAATCTTAATTAAAGGAAGAGTTCAAATTAATTAGTTTGTTTTAAAAATAAGGTTCTTTAAGCTTGGAGGATGGAGGTAACAAAAAGAAAGGGAGAATATCCAGTTGCCAGGCATCAGCAGGATGCTGTAGAAATATGGGCTTTGGAGACAGAACGTGGATAATCAATCTTGCAAATTAAAGTTACTCATTTAGAAAGGTCTTCTCAAACATCTCACATTATAATTAACTTTCCAACAGTTTGATTAAGAGATACAAAGATAAGGAAAAGAGACTACATATTCTCTCCAGACTAGAGAAAGGACATCTTAAATTTACATTTGCAGACTAGAGTATGACATATAGCTATATATAGGGAAGACTTCCTATTTTCCCTGGTATGGGGTGAAGAAGGAACTTCACTGGAAACTCACACTTGGAAGCCAGTGCCTATTAGCTGAATGAGAAATCAGGCTGCATCAGCTCAGAACATATTTTTGTCACAGAACATGTTTTTGTAGTTGAAGATTTGACACTGTTTTGCTGGTTGACAGTCAACACACTTTGGCTGCTTACTAGCAGTAATTGAAAGTTGCAGTTTTCCCTCTGAGTACCCTGTTGTATTCAGTTTGCTTTTCAAGGGAAGAAGAAAAACCTTCCTTCTTTCTGTTGGTAAGGAAATACCTACTTAATTGGGCAACTAAAAATGGAAGATGCTTGCAGGGAAACTTTATAATGGTCTTGATTGTTTGTCCTTGTATTTTATTTCAGGAGAAACCTTAAGGGCTGTAAATTGTGCATTTAAGCACAATTTTTATATAATTCAGGTATAGATGCCGAAAAATAATGTATTAGTAACCACCATGACCACATTTATCTTGGTGTAATTGTATCATGAGTATGTAAAGCACCTGAAACGTGTATGGATAGAAGTAGTGGAGCTCACATGAGGTCAGGAAATGAGTCCTTACAGTTAAATGGATTGAATTGTCCTTAGGAGGAAGAGTCCTGTCTTACTGTACTTGGAGAGGCAAGGTTTGGACCCTGCTGGTGCAAAGGATGTTAGGGAAGTACTGGAAAGATCTTGAATGTGGTAAAGCTTATGATTATGCAGCCCTGAAAACATTTAAACCTAATCTTTCTTTTACCAAATGTATTCCTTGATGGAACTTTCATTATTTTTGAATTATATAAAACAAAGATGGATTTATACCCTTTCTTTCAAATGTTCTTCAGTTTCAACTTGTAAGGCCCCAAATTTTTAGAAAGGTGTTGAAAGTTGTACTGTTCCTTCAGTAAACTAAAAAGCTGGTATGATGTATATCTTTTGGAGCAGTATTTGTGCTGATGAAATGGTGACAATGTACACTTTTTGAGGACAGTGTGTTAGAGGCAGTGTTGTCTTGTACTCCAGTCTGTGACAAGTGACATTATTTTGGATCTCTAACAACAACGTACACAGAACTTGGGGGATAACCAAGAATTAGCTGGAATAATACCCCAGATCTTTCCAGTATTGCAGTGAATAGTCTAAGGAATTTTTGGCTGATATCTCTCAGATCTTCACTGTTCTCTGCTGCTTCCACTGCCCAGAGTAATCTTGTCTGTTTGGAGAGGGAAGAAAACATCTTTTTGTGATGCTAATGTTGTGTCCTGTCTTTTTTCTCCATTTAGCAGCTGAAATATGATTGGTACACATCTGGATAGTTAAAGAGTTCAAGTTTAGCTTCCTATGGTAGGAGTTCACAACCTGCTTTGCAAAGCAGACAGATGAGGTGTAGGGTGTCTGGGGCTTGGTTCTAATTCACCAGCCAAACCAAAATGCTGAATTTATGCAACCTGAGTTTTTAGTTTTTTCTGCTGGTACTTTCTTACTTAATGTAGTGAATTTTTGACATTAATGTGGTTAGCATTTCTCATGTTCAGGGATGTTTTTTTGCTGTGTTCTATTCATAGTTTCAAGGTAAAGCTGTAGCTCCTGCTGCTACTGTACCTGAGAAACCTTATTTGTACCACATGTTTCAGTCACCTCTTTTAATTGCCATTTTCCATTCCTCTCTTGAGAGGTGGCACATGAGAATGTAGCAGGGAAAGATTAATGAAGTTGAGACAGCAGTAACTGGACATTTCAGATGGTAAAAGTGCTCTAGGCAACTGTGTAGAGTTCTGCTAGAAATACCTAGATAGGTTTGTGCCTGGTAGGTAGCACCAGAATGCAGGTGCCTCTGAGGACGTTTCACTATTCAGAAGTGAAATTTCTCATTTCTGCCATAAAAAGAAATTCCTAAATAGGGATAGCTAAGGGGATCCTTGAGAGGGCACTCTGGTCACCTTTTAGGATTACAGGTAACAGATCTGCTGTTTGTATGATCCATTTGAGAGTACAATAGGCTATAAATCAAGGAAGATTGTGTCGCTTTTCTGTGTTTTATAAAGCATTCACATAGGGCTCTCAGTTGTTTTCTGAGATCATTATTTGTTTGACAGACATAAACTGAGCTGCAGGGATAAAAATATGTACTAAAGAAATCTCTACTAAGTAACAGCAGAATTGGGGATTAACTAAAAATTTATCTACAGGATGCATAAAAGATGTGGGTCTCCTCTTGATACTCTGGATTTCTGCTATCTTGCTGTAAGCTCTGTTCCAGAATAGGGTGTTTCTAGTGGTCCACAGAAGCATTGAGAACAGCTACCCAATGTTTAAGACATTACAGAGTTATGAGAAGCTTCACTGCAGTGATTGTTGCCTTGGACACTCTTCCTGTTTGCTGTTGACAGATGCTTTTTGTTATCAGAAGTAGCTGAGCATGAAGATCTGACAGGAATGATGGAAAGAGGCTTATCTTTATGGAAGAGTTCTCTTCACATGTGATCATATCACTCATATAAGAACTGTTGCTAGAGAGATCCTCATTTGCTTTTTCTGTTTTGTTGTTCTGTGCAACTCTGGGTGAAAGCACGAAGGGTGGTGCCTGTTGGAGCTTCCCTTGGCACAGAATAAAACCTTGGTGTTTGCAAGGGTTTTGTTGTCACTTTCTGAAACTGGCCTGGTTTCTGCCTAAAGGGATCAAAATTACTTCTGATACTCATGTGAAAAAGCTGAAATTTTGGTCAGTTTTTCCCTAATAAGCATTACTGGAAGCTGAACTGTTGGCCAAGGCTTTTTTCATCAGAAGCCAAAGAAAGTTTCAGATCACTAAGTGCTTATACCAGGCTTGTCAGTGCTTAAGTCTGGGGTTTTCCATTAAACTAGGAGCTTTCAGTCAGAGACCTTTTAATCTTCCCTTAGCAAGCAGGCTCCCTGCCACATTGCTTCTGTTTCAAACACAGAAATGTCATAATGGCCATTCTAAAAGATGCCTGTATCAAATGTAAAGAGCTGTGGTGATCACATGAATTAAGTGCAATATATTTTTATTACCTTTGTGTATTTTTGGAAGTACACTTGGACTGTGTGGTTGATCTGCCTGTTTTAGGATTATCCCAAAAATAGCCTAGTGGCCACTTCTGATATGGAATCACAGGATCATTAAGGTTGGAAAAGACCTCCCAAGACGAGTCCAATCTTGGACCAAACCCCACATATCAACTAAACCACAGCACTCAGTGCCACATCCAGGCATTTCTTGAGCACTTCCAGGGATGGTGGCTCCACCACCTCCCTCAGCAGTTCATTCCAATGCCTGACCACCCTTTCAGTGAATAAATTCTAACTGATGTCCAACCTGAATCTCCCCAGTACATCTTGAGGCCATTTCCTCTCATCCTGTTTCTAGTTGCCTGGGAGAAGAGACCAACCCCTCCCAGGAAAAAAAAATCTCCTTTCAGGGCATTGTAGGGAGCAATAAGGTCTCCCCTAAGCCTCCATTTCTCCAGGCTTAGAGCTAAACACACCCATGTCCCTCAGCTGCCCCTCACAGGACTGACTTTCCAGACCCTTCCCAGCTCTGCTGTCCTTCTCTGGACACACTCTGGCACCTCAATGTCTGTCTTGTAGTGAGGGCCCCATGAGAGCTGGGTTGACACTACTGTTGATATCTGTCCTAGAAGAATATTCCAGTGTCTCTAGGCAGAATAACCTAATAGTTAATAAAGTATAAAAGGTAAAGTTCCTTAAGACTTCACCATCATGTTGAGAGCAGTTATTCCTGTTTGGTTTTTGTAAACATTTGTTCTATTATGGTTCATCAAGATATTTTCAGAAACAAATCAGCTTAGTAGAAAAGTCTGAGAAATTGAGGTCATTTTTCATAGGGCCTTTGAAGGCTTATGTTGAATACCTCTAAATTAAAGTTATTTAAGACACTTCTCACAGTGATTCTAGAGAAGTGGCAGGAAGCTTCCCAGTCCTCTAGTTTACTAAATAAAGCCATAGAGAAGCATTTCTGCTTCATCAGCGCTGCTGTGCTAGAATCTGAGCTTGCTCCTTTCTGTCTGAAGCTTTTTCTCTTAACACAGAAAACAGGCTCTTCCTCTGGCCTTACTTACACTATTTAAGCCTCATTTCACACTTCCTCTGAACATTGTAGGATTACTGCCCAGCCCTCAGCAATTAGAAACAACATACTTAAATTTATTGTTGTTTTCTAATCCTTCCATAGCATTAAGTGGCTTCAAGTTTTTATGCTGACATGAAAAATCAAAGCAATTTTTCTTTGCCATCTCTGTCTTCTCTGTTGTCAGCCCAAAGCCATTATGCTGGAATGGGAATACAAAAGAAGTTAAAAAGAGGGGATATAAGCAAAAGGTCTGTGTGTACTAAAGATCTGAATCACAGCTGATACTCCAGTGTTAGTTGCACTTGTGCCATTTACTTGATGGAAGATGCTTGACAGCTGAGCTGGATATAGCATGTAATCCAATTATTTATCTAAAAAAGTAGATGCATAGGTAATCAGGAAAAGTAAAGTGGTTTCATGAAGATAATTCACGTATAAAACCAAAAGAACTGCAAGCATCTTGTTGGGTTCAAAAGGGAAGAATCCATGACATGTTTTCTCCTTTTTTTTGTGAAAGGAGGGAGTCACATGAGATAAAGAAGAAAATTAACTGAGTTTGTGGATTTTTTTTTTTTACCTTTCTATGAGACAAAATGAAAGGAAGAACAACCTGAGCTATCTGCTTAGTGGAAGGTGTCCCTGCCAATGGAATTAGGGGATGTTTATAGTCACTTCCAACCCAAGCCTTTCTGTGAATCTGTGAAAAGGCCTTTCCTTGCAGAATAAATCCATTAAGGGAAATAAAAAGCTTAATATTCTTCATTCAGAGTGCTAAGATGTCTGAGAATATATATAAAAGAGTCTAAATGTAAAGGATGATTTTAAAGCAAAAATGTATATCATATCTTCTGTCCACAGGAAGAATTATTTAATGTAGCTATTGAAATCTTTGCAGCAGAAATGACCTCAACTATCTCAGTTATCTCAGTTAATGAGTAAAAATATAAAGTTTAGGAGCTTAGTATTGCTGTAGGGTGCTTTGAATAAGTTTGTTTTTTGCAGGCAGTTGTTTTGAAACAAAATACAATTCTATAAGCTGTAAGTTCATATACAGTACTAGAATTTTCTGTAATTATACAAAAGCTCAAGAAACCCCATTAACATCAGTCTTGGTTTTGAACACCATGGAATATTCAGACTCTAAAAAAATTATCTTTAAGGTTGTATTTTTTTTTTTCACTCAGACCTCCTTACAATCATCTGTGTGTGCCCTTTTCTTTGGATCTTGAGGTTTTCTATCTGAACTTTGTGTTTGTTTAACCCAGTGTTGACTGGGGAATGTTGTCATTATTCATAGAACATGAATCAAGTAGAGCAGGGAGTACTGAACTGCACTGGGCAAGTTTCCTTCCCATTGTACCTTGTACTTTTCAGACAGATTATTAATTTTGAAGGGTTTGTCTGTTAATAAAGATGAGTTATATATATACTTTCAGTATAAGTGAAAGGTTCCTTCCTTTCTGATGTTTATTTGGTTTGCACTTTGTGTGCTGTAATTTTTTTTGTTTAATAAATATATTAGATCTATGAAATGAGACTCCACAAAGTCATTCTGACAGGATTGACAGATACAGGGATGGAGCTCAGCTGCTTTAGACTTCTAAACTCAATCACAGTCTTAAAAGAAATGAGTTTTATGTGGAAGGATAGTGAATGTCAGTTTTCAGTTCATTGTCAGAATAAAGACTTTTAATACTGGCTGCTGCAGGGAAAAAATACTTCTTATTCAAACTTTATCCTTATTCTGGGGTCCTCATCATCTCAGAAACCATAGAGAAAAGGTTTTGTAGGGATGATTCTTTGTGGTCTTCAAAGTGCAGTTGGTTAAGTTTTTGTTTATACCAGCAATAAAAAATACTCATCCAGGCTTTTTAGATATGCATTTGCACACACCAAAACTGTTTTTTTGGGGGTTTTTTAGTTTTTTTTTTCTGGCCTGGTTATTTTGTGGCGTTTAAAATTTTTAGTTTAAGGAGAAAAAAAAAAAGAAACCAAAAATAAACAAACTCAAGCACAACAAAGTCTTTTGTCAGTCCAGAAGTAATTGTGATGTGTTGTTTGTTTTATGTAACTGCTTTACCTGCTAATTCATGTTAAGGCTATAAATTGTTTATTTTCACTCTGGTGTTTATTTTGTTAGCAATCAATCTAATGTTAGGAACATTTTGTCAATATCAGTAATTACTTGCTAGTGATCGTATATTAGTGATTTCCTTCTCACTCAGGAGGTGATTCTATGAAAAGGTCCTTCCTTGCAGAATAAATCCATTGAGGGAAATAAAAAGTTTTAGAGTCTACTGATCTGGTAGCAGCATTTAATAGAGTATTTTCCAAACATTGTCAGCCCTGAGTCTGGCTGTGGTTAGAAAGAAAAGGAAAAGAATTATTTAGGCACTTGCTTTTCATATCCTACAAACTCTGTAAAAGACTACATGTGGCTACACTTGCATGAAATACAAAAGCATAATGGAATGATGTGTAATAAGGACTGTTCTTCAGTTTCCATTCAGGTCTTAATACAAATATAAAATCCATTATGAAATAGAAGACTGTTTTAGGCCATGATTATGGTATTCATCCACACTTTTAAATCCTAACTACAGATTTCATCTTTTAACATAGTTACTATTGTCATTTCTTCCTGTTGAAATGATAGCCTTTATATTTGTGTTCTGCTGTCTTGTTTTGAAGACAATGGAACTTGTACACACACAGCAGCTGTATAACCCTCCAATCAAATATTTTGCCCTTTATTGCATTCTTATCGGTGAATTTGAAGATATAAAAGCTAAATACTAGGTAGCAGTAGGTAATGAAAAGGAATTTATAAGATAAATTAATTGGTTCAGTACCTACATCTCCATTTTTTCATTAACACTTGTAGGATCTTTACATGATGAAAAAATATCCTAAATTAAATTAAAAATAGTTTCTAATTCATAAACAAGCAGGACCTCAGTTGTCACTGCCACATGGATACTTACCTTTCTTAGGGCATGTCCTATATCTTTCAAGCTTTCTTTTCAGAGGTAGAATGTGTAATTATTTCTTCTCATGTTTTCTTTCCTGCTCTCTCCACGCCCCTCCTGCCCTGCAGTGGAGCAGATTACTACGACTATGGCCACGGACTGAGTGAAGACACCTATGACTCCTATGGTGAGTGGCTTTATCAGCTCAATCACTGCAGCTATAGACTCTTGGGAAAAAAAAAAACCTAATAAAAGGATTATTTCTGTAAGGCAAGGCTTAGTCCTGCAACAGGTAATGGTTGCTCATGGATTCTTGAGATGTCACAGAGCCCCTCGTGTGCTTATTGAGAAAAATGCCCTCTGTGGTCTGTTAGCCAAAGCAGTCATGGGAAACTAAAACCAAAGAAGTAGAGAAAATAAAACTTAAATCATCATGCCTGCTGCCTTTCCATGTCACATTCAGTAAGATTTAAGAAAATAATGGAGGTGGAGGACCTTTTTCCAGGAACTTTTAGCTGCCAAAAGCAAATGCTTCTGGTGTGGCACAGCTTGCATTGAGACTTGGTACAAGGTAGGAATCTGCTGAAGCTCCCAGGTGAATTAGGGCCTAATTGAGTGTGTTTTAGCCTTGTATGGTCCTTTTGTTTTAATTCATTTTCATGCATCAGTCCTGGGAAATCAAGCAGGGAGTCATTATGTAAAGGTTAGGGAAGTATTTTAGGTAGCTAATAGACATAAGGGCAGTGGGTTACTCTGTACAGAGACAAGACAATGCGTAATGAAGCAAAAAAATATCCCAGCTTTAAAGATTTTTTTTTTTTTCCTTTTTTTTTTTAATATACAAGTGTGGTAGTGACAGGTTTAATTAAAGAAATCAGTTATGGGTTGGAAGCATAAAACATTTTAAAAGGCACCTTTGATTAAGGGATAAATGTTAAGTCTCTGGCTAAGGATCAGAGAAATAAAATCTAGGTCTCTCAAATCTCAAACATTTGAGGGTTGTTAGTAACCTGTGTAAAAGATGTGATTCTGAGAAATGAATGCTTCAATTACTTAGAGCTCTACTTGAAATTTTCCAAAGTCTGTTTCTTTAACTCCATGTCAAAGTGCTTCCTTCTTGAAACTGAAATGACCTTAACTAAGTTGTGATAAATGCGCCTAATGCAGTAGTTTGCTCAACGTATCTGCTTAAACTAATTATTTTGCTTAAGGAGAAAGACAGTTCATCAAAAGAAGAGGTCACTTGAAATTCCTCTGTTCCCCAGCACTTTCAGTTGGTGTTGATAGATATATAGCTTAAATCTTTATTTCAGCATTAAAATAAACTGTTTGCCATTATAAACTTGATATTTCTAAGACTATCTCAGTAATGCAAGATTGATGGGGGAAAAATGTATGAAACTGCTTAATCTAGATAGACTGATAGGGAGAGATATTGATTGCAATATTTAAGTTTGAAAATATGGATTTTTCATTGCTTTTGCATTTAAAATTGGTTTTCTGTTTATCAAAGCACAGCCACTCAGAATATTAAGTGATATATTTATTCAAGTTGAAAGAAAGACTATAAATACCTTGAAGAATGATTATGGGTTGCAGACACTGTAGTTTTTGTACATATAAATAGTTATACACTTTATTTCTTAAGTATATCCCTTAAAAGGAGAGATAGAGATTAATAACCATCTTCACTATACGTAAAGAACATTCGATGCCTCAAAATAAGTAACACTGCCTAGTGAGCAGGTAGTTCTCTAGTGCTGGCTGGGAGGAAATTCAGATTCCCAGGAGGTACCTCAACTTTTCATTTGAGAAACTCAGGTGACAATCCAGAGGATGTAGGAAGAATATCAGTGTTTTTAGGATTTGGAGCCCTGAACAGCACCAAAATGAAAACTGAGAAACATTAAGATAACTCTTGACCCTGCTGATTTGATCAATTGCTTGAAAAAGAGCAAGTATTCCCCTTAAACTGTAAGCAAGACTTCTCTTTTTATTTAATCAGTTCCTGCAGCAGTGTTTAAAAGCTAGGATATTTTTAATTCCTACCCCTCAGTCAGCTGCCCATACTATTAGGCTCAGGGTCTTTTTGTTTTTTTTTTAATGTAAGTCTTGCTCTCTGTGTGATGGAAAAGCACAAGAGGTTGTTACCAGATGCCCATGGAAATCACCTGAGGTGAAAGTTTAATTCTTTCAGCCTTACACCGAATTTGAACTTGTTCCTTTTAGCTCCTAGGCAAATGTCCTGACCACCTGGGTATAATTTATAGCCTGGACTCTGCAGGCAGCCACCTACTACCTACATTATTAAAAAGTAGTTAGGATGAGGCTTCTGCAAAGGGATTGTGAAACTTAACCCTTGACATATAGGATCCTTGTCATCTAATTACAGATATCTCATGTCAGAGCAAGTTACCTCTGCATTCAAATTGCATGGGGTCTTTTTTTTTTCTTTTTCTTTTTTTTTTTTTTTTTTTTTTTTTCTTTTTTTTCTTTTTCTCTTTTTTTTCCTTTTTTTTTTTTTTTTTAAGACAAAGTGATGTCTATGTTTATTCTACCATACATTTAGATTCTGCCTTTAGTTTCTGGATTGCACTGGGTTCACTGGAGCATCTGCCTGTTTAGGGCAGGGCAGTTTAGCAGAAATAAGTATGGAAGCACACACACTGTTTTAATGTGTGTTTTCTTTTAGAGAATTTTTCTGGTGCTGCTTTTTTACTTTGGTTCTCAGCAGATGTGACATAGTTCTCTGATTTGTTTATATCATTAAAATGTAGCTAAGTACTGTTTCCTTATACTCTGAGTTTAATTGTGTGTTTTCCCTTTTGCAACTGCCTGGCATAGTAGGCCTGACTCTCATTTAAGATAATAATTTTTTCTACTTTTTTAAAATATTTATTACCATCAAAAGGTGGTAGGATTATGAATCATTAAATATAGCACAAGCTTTTTTTACAAACTTATTTTATAGCCAAAATTCAAACAGCCAATATTACTTGTCCTTTAATTTTTTTTTAATCTTCTCTCCTATTTCTTGCATTTCAGAGGAGGTGTATGTTTACCTCCAGAGAAATGGAATATTGAGCCTAGCATGTTAAAAGCCACAGGTGTTTGTAGTGATACTTAAGGCTTGGTTTGCATGTTTGAATTAGGCCTAAATTGGCACTGATGCAGAGAAACTTATTTCTGAGGGCAGCTTATTTCCTTATACATAATTCATGCCTTCCATTCATTTCATCCCACTGCAATTATTGGTGTGTCTGATACAAGAGCTGACATTTCTGTGCAGTTGCAACAAGCAGGTCCAGCTGAATTTCCACAGCTGTAAATATTTTTGCCATTATCCTGTCATGTTCCCTGCTCCTGTGTGCTGAGAAGTCACTGTGGGGTAGCTCAGATAGATGTGCTGTACCCAGATTTCTTGTTTCAAGTGTTAGACTTGTACACCTTGGTTTCTCTGAACAGAATGTGGCTGTTTGATTCAGAGATAAGAAAAATTACACTCAGCATCTGAGAATGTTGGAAGGGCTCTGACCATATTTTCTTTTCCTTGTAGGGCAAGAAGAATGGACCAACTCACGACACAAGACACCTTCTGCAAGGACAACAAAAGGAGTCTACAGAGACCAGCCATATGCCAGATACTGATTGTACTGTCTGATGTTGTGAAATATCCAATCTCCACCAGTCCTGTATACTGTTCAAAGTAATTTTTTCTATGAACAATCCCTTTTTATTAACTCAAAGTGCATAAAAAATCTGAATGGATGGACTGAACTTAATACATTTTGTTGAAAGAACAACCTGGACAGAAAGATATGTAAAACAAAGAACTTTGTTATTTCCAAGCTGTGTTTGAAAAAATAGGTGATCAAAAAATAACCTTTGATTAACTAGTGTTAAACAAAAAATAGGTTTACTAAATACGTTAGTCCATTCTTTTTAACATAAGTGTAACCTTTTATTTTAAAGGTTTTCAACAATTTAGTTTTTAGCTTTTATTTTCAGCCATTTGCTAGATTTTCTCTTTGCAAACATGCGTAAAAAGGGAAGCAAACTACAAATGCGAAAAATGTGGTATTTTGTAACTCAAGTCTTGAAATGTTCTGTAGTGTTAAGCAAAGTTTTACCCTTGCTTGATACTAAATAAACTTTTGAAAGAAAATCAGTGTGTGTGAGATTAATTTTATGCTTTATCTTATAATAAAACTTCATAAATAGTAGTAAACAGGGAGAAATGTTTAACAGTGATCAGCATAAAAGGCTCATATTAAACATTGTGCAACTTCTTTTAAAACAAAATGGTTTAAACCTAAATGTATCTCTCTATATACTCACAGTAGATATAAATGCTGTTTAAAATATCCAAATGGTATGGATCTGCTTGAGTGCCACATTAAATCAAAATACTTTTGTTAAAACAATGGTTTAAAATAGCTAATGAATTTTCTGGAAAAAGATGTGACTAGTTTTCACCTTGTTGAGCATTTTTTCACTAGTGCAACTTTGGAATTTTTATGAGAATTTTGGTACGTTAATGACCACCTCGCTCCGTGCTGGAAGCAATAAACACAAAGCTTTTAAAGACTTTCTGACTTGACTAATTGAGGTCGCTTTCGTCAGAGGCAGAGGATGTGTAACCCTTAAAACGGTCTTCATTTGCAAAGGTAAATAAATCAAATAAGATTTTAATCTCACTTAAGTTATCTTAATATAACCAATAAAAACAGGGAGGCTGCAACTTAGAAAGTTTCATTTTAGAATGTAGGAAAGACTTGTGAGGACACCTAAATTCTCATTTTAAAACGTTTAATTTGTGTTAGTCATCTAAAAAGCCTTAGCTTAGCTAGTTAAATTTGGACAAACTATTCCCTATTAAACAACTGTAAAACCTCATAACCAATAGTATGTAATATTTTATTTTTCCATAAATTTTAGTAACTTAAACATTGCAAATGTTATCTAAAGCTTTTTTTTAAGCATTGTTTCTATTAATTGCAGTTTGATTTACATTGTTTTCTTTAGTTTTTATTTGAAATTCTTTGAGATTTAGTAAAAACATCTTTTTGTTTTTTCTCTCTTGTCAGGAAGCTCACCTCCTTGGACAGCCAAGAGAACAAAAACCCTAATCTTCTGATGCTTTGGTAGGTATCTTTACTCATCTGTGAAATTATTAGATAGATAATGGAACTTTTGATCAGGTCCTTAATTCTGCACAAAGCTTTAAGTTAGGTGTCACTGTCTGAATTCAGTTCTGGTAGGAAAAGTAATAGTTTTGAACTTTCATTAATCAGGACCTTAAGCTGTCACAGTGTGTGGACACTCCCCTGGCAGTTTGTTGAAGGGTGAGCATAGCTTTGGCAGCATCTCAAACAATTAAGTCTTTGATTGGACAGAGGAAGCTGAAGAAACCAAATGTAATTTGATGCTTGTAGTTTTCAAATAGGAATTTAAAACTCTAATCTGGTCAACAAACGTGTCTAAAATATGAGAAATGCATTTTGTAAACTGATTATCAAAGCAGGCATTTCTGCACAAGTAGCAGACTGATTTCTGGCATTAATTGAAGGAGAACAAAGCCATTAAGAAACATTAGCTGAAGAATAGCTGGGTCTACTGTTTCTGGTCAATTCAATTTATAAAGTAAGAAATAATTTAACTGTATTTATGCTCAGATGGTGTATATTTTAAATAAAACAGATTTTTTTCTACTTAGGATGGTAATTGTTCCTGCTAACCTCATGATCTCAGTGTTTTTAGTTGACAGGGCTCAGATAAATAGAGCTTTATACTGTGAAATATTGGATAAGTTGCACTGCCTCTGTGTACTGCAGTAAATTTAAGAGGCTGCTGTCACAGGCTAAAGCAACCTTTTGTACATACAAAATGGCTTTAGAACTGTTTTGAGCATTTTAAGGGCTTAAATCAAAGAACTCTAAGAGTAGGAAAGCTTGAAGAAGATTTCTCCCCTTTGGGGCTCAGAGGAGGAAGATTTAATACCAGCTGCTAGAATTGCTATGGCAAAACTGAATATATAAATATCTTTTAAAAATATTTATAACAATTGGTGCAATCTCTCCTTCTGGTCACGTCTTAAATCACTTAATGTGAATTACATAGAAAGGGTTCATCTGCAAACATCATGTATTATTTTAAATTGACAGAATGAAACTTCAGGGCTTGAAACTAAAACACCTAGTAGCAAGGGTGGCTAGTAGATAAATAAGTGAACCCAGAAGTGGATTCAACTCAGTGTTTATCCAACTCTGTTTTATTTAATGCCATATTTTCTTATTGCCTCCAGTATGGAGGATGAATGTGTGGTCAGCATGTGTGATTTGTGCCACTCCTTTGCTACTCTGCCCTGAAGTCCTAGAGAACCTTAAATTTTTTAGGTTCCCTTTGGGGTAGAAAAATGTGTCTCCCTGATAATAGAGGCTCTAAGTGCACCATTGAATTATTACCATATGAATGAAATCTTATTTTTTCTTACTTTATCTTATTTCTCCTAAGAAAATGTGTTTTCATGCCTCTTCAGAAAAAAAAAGTCTAAATTCTCATGTCCTATGTGTGCACAATAAACTACCTCAGTTCAAACAATAGCATTGGATATTCTTCAAAACTGTATTTTAGCAGTGCAGAACTTATCTTGGTGTTTCCTGAAATGCACTAGCATTGTTCTGCTATTGCGTTTCTCTTGTGGGTATTTTCCTATAGAGTAATCTCATAAATTAAATCAATTTGATTTTGAGCAGAGGGAAAAATAATCTAAAAAAGTCTCTGCATGAAAGAAAGCCAATGTAGAATGCAGCCTTTCTTCCATTGCGACAAACTTAGAATTGGGTTTTCATTCTAGTAGAGTTTTGCACTCTGACACTGGCCTGTTACTGTATGTTACTGGTCAAAAAAGTAATGTTAATGGTCATAATTAGTCATATCAATAATTTGCCTTTTTTGAATCTTTTTATAAAATTTCCACTGAATTTCAATGATAGCAGTTTCTGCAATGCTTGCCTAGATCTACATACATTTATTATATGCATAAATGTCTTGATTCCTCTACTTACAGTCTGACAGGCTTCAGAGAATTCACAGTCTCTAGTCTCAAGATATATACAAATAAAGTGTATTTTGCTCTTTTTCAGAAACTTCTGCCATGTTAATTATGGACTGCTTAGAGCACTGTATTTACCTGTATGCTCAGACACTGACGAGACCGAGTATGAAAATCCTGCTCAGCATTTCTTGTATGAAAGCCTTAAAGTGTATAACAGCATACACTTTTTAAAATAATTGTAAAATGAAACTCTTAACTGTATAGTGATGCAACAATGTTTTATTTGGAGCTCAATAAAGAATTTCCATCTAAGTTCCTGTTACAAAGCAATAACGCGACCTCCTTTTCTTTAGTGACTTTTTTAGCCTTATGCAGCAAGTGTGAGAGAGTGTGTGAAGTCTCATGACTAGAACTTAAATGCTTTTGGGAATAGCTTGTCTAATGTATGAACAACATGGATAAGTTAAAATGAAGATTGGTGTTTTCTGCTGAAGCTTTTTTTAATAGCTAATTGTAAACAAGTCTGCTCCAGACAAGACTCTTGGGTAGAAATAATGCTCCAACTTCCATTTCCTTCAAAAACTTGTATAAAAAGGTGTTTAATCCCTGTCAATTATACTATGCTGCTTATTCTCTTTCACTTGGTGTTTGATGCATAGAAATCTTTAATACACAGTCACAGGTTTTCTAGTAGTAGAGTCTTGGATGAGGCTTTTACATCTTGATAAATCTTGTATCCAACAGTCATGTTTCCTCAGTGCTTTCTGTTTTATATTAATTGTGATTGTGATAATTTGTAACAGAAATAAAGTTCTGATAATTTATTTTCTTGTGTTCTTTTTCATAAATACCGCTTGCAGAGCACGTGTGCCCATTCATCAGTTATGATTCCATCAGATACATTTTTCTTCACTGAATCTCAATTTATTGCCAACAAAAGTATAATTTGGTTCTGTGTTGTTGCTGTTTTGAACATAAACAATACCACTTGACAGTTTCACACCAAAATGCTGCCTCTTCAACAGGTTTTCATAACTTCTAATTCCATATACTGACTACTGAAAAATAGCTTTGAAGTTGTGGGGATGTGGATAAAAAAAGAATTTCCTATTAACTGTGGCACCAATCAAATTATCTTGAGTAAGGCAGTTTTTAATGGACTTAGTAAACTGACCATTAAAAAGTCTGTATTTTTATAACCTCTGAATATTTAAGTTGATTTTGTCAGTTAATCTCACCATCTGGAGAGGTTTTCCCTGCCTTCATCTCTCACTGTGCTAAAACTGCATTTCTAAACTGTTTTCTACAGCCAGGAATAGTAATTATTTAAATAAGTGAAAGCAAAATCAAGAAAAAACTTCTTTGAATAAGCGCAAGAGATGTATAATAATGATTCCTTCAGACTGACAGGCGGGAGCCTCTGGTGTGGAACAGCACCTGACATTTTAAATGAAGGCCAAGTATAAAAACTGTATATAGATACTGTGTGGGGAATTTAGATAAGCAGAATGCAATTTCACTTTCTGTAATTTGGACACCAGGACTACAAGCTCATTTGAGGAGTGCTATGAACTACTCAAGGAGTGAAGTATCACCTTCCACCCTGGAGTCATGGGCTGCTTAATGGCAATATTAAAATTTTTTGCTAGTGTGACTTATTTATGTGACTGTCATATTTGCTGTCTAGCAAATGTGGCTTTCCTGGGGTCCTGTCTGATTGCTGAGTGGCCCTAACAGGAACCACTGGGGTCTGGTCAAAGTGGGCTGCCTGTGGCCATCCAGCTGTTGGGTTACAAGTACTTTGCTTGGTTTCACTGAGAGTTTAAGGACTGGCTGCTTCCAGCCTGGACTTCAGCCCCTTCCAACCCAAACCATTCTCTGAGTCTGTGGCTCCCTTTCTACTGGGTTTTATCATCACTAGGTAAAAACTTAAGTTCTTGTGACTGTGTTTTGAGTGAAATCTGGGTCTCATTTGTCACTCACTTCATGAGCACATGTGCAGCCTTGTGCTGGCTCAGTGATGTTACACTGTGGGACAGTCCCAATGCTCTGTTGCCAGATGCCAGTTCTAGGTGACATCAATTACCTCAAAGGTTTTGAGCAAGGATGTGAGCCTGCTGCTTCAAATGAGTTGTCCAGGGTGCATCACAGCCATTGTGTCTGTTCTTTTGGGATGACCCCACCTTGAGGCACATAATAAATCTATGAAAAGATGTTTGTTCCATAACTATTAATTAGAACTAACTTCGAGGTCAGACATCTTTCTAAGGGATGTTGAAGAACATACACTTCATGTTGGAACTTCATCCTTGTAGCAACAAAGGAACTGAAAATTTAAAGATCAGAATGCAAAGCTCAACTTAAAATGCATATATAATGATTTGGTATAAATAAAATCAAATCTGTTCTCGAGTGGTTCTGCTCCAATTTCTCCACACAGAATTTTGCAATCTTTTTAAAACTGTTTTAGCTATTATCATTGGATTTCTGTAGTAAGTTCACAAATGTGTGCTAAAAGGCCAAATTTGTAGTAGAATTTCCAGTTTGCTAATGTTCAAGAACACCAGCATTGTTGGCAGCTCAATACACACCAAGAATCCAAATATCTTTGACTTTATAACTTTATGAAAAAGACTAATTGGATGAAGGGGCTGAGAGTTGTTTTCACAAGCTCAGCAGTTTTGTCTGAGACAGCTGCATTTGTTTAATGGGGAGAAAAACCCCTTTGGTAATGGAAATTATTGAAGGTATTTAGTATTAAAGCAGACATTGTGAAGATAAATGTTTGTGCAGCCTCAGATACTTCATTGTGCATTGACCCTTGTCTTCAGGCAGGCTTTCCACATGATTGCAAGTCAAGAGAACATCTCTGGCAAACCTGGATTTTAAAGATGTTTAAGCTGTAGCCAGGGGCCAAAATAAAGCTGCTTTGCTGCATGGTTCTTTTTTAGGTCTTTTTTCCCATCAGTGGGAAGGTATTAAAAACGTGTGAGATGTCAACACTCCTAAAAATAGGACATTAGGAAATAGGCTTAATGGACACTTTCACTTTTTGGCCAAAGATGTACTTGACAAATATGAAATTAAAATAATTTATATTTAGTAAAGGTTTATGGCAAAATTTGTCAGGAATCTATATATCCAGTAATCAAAAAACCTCATTTTCTTTCAAGATAGCACTGAGCCAGAAGACCTGACTAAACAAGATTCTGATCTTATTATGCAGAGAAAAATCAAATATAAATCAGTTCTTGGAGTATTCATTTCTGCTTTTGCAAAGCTAAATACTAAACCCAGTCCTTATGCTTAGAAGCATTTGGCATGAAATAGCATGAATAATTTTATCTTTATGTTCCTACTGAAATTTAGAATAAAAAAAAAAAGTTTTCAAATTGAAATTCTGGCCCCTTTGTGAAGATAATGGGAAGTGGTGTGGTTTTTTCTGACCTCCAGAAAGTGATTTTTTTCCTCCCTTAGACCAAACATAGTAAACTGCTCCAAATGTTTACTCAAGCAGTAACCCAGGAACTCAAGTTTTCTGTCTTCAGTGACAAACGAGTCGGTGGTAACTTGTGCTCTTGCTGTTGATTTGGTTATGAAGATCAACACAAAGATCCTGCTGCCCTAAACATCTCAGGAAGATGAAACACTTTTTATTCATTTGAATACCTGCCTTGGTTTTTTTGTGCCTCTGTTAAGAGTTGAAGTTTCTTAGTGTGGAGATAGTTGTTTGTTGTCTTTCTTACTGAAATAAGATACATAGACTCCATCTCAGGATTAACTACTCTTACTATGAAATTTAAAAAAAAATAAAAAAAGGAAAATACATTTGTCCTTGAGTTAATTCTTCTGATAGTACAATTACCAGTTCAGAAATCCATGCCTGAAGATGCTCTTGGTTCAGATAGTGAGACTGCTAAACCTGCATTCATGGACTCTGGGCTATTGTTAAACCATTTTGCAACATTTGTATTACAATATAAATATTTACTATTTAGAAAATTCTATAGACCTTTCAGGATAGTTAATTACAGTTTGAAATCAAATGAGAAGACTATGTAGACTTCTGCCCATATGCATACTGGAAATTATCTGTCTAATGTTGATTATCAGAATTATCCACATGTGAAAATTGACCTTAATCTTTTTAGTAGAAGTTTTCAGAGTCACAGAAAGAGAATTGGAAAGAACCCACAAGGATCAAATCCAGCTATTTAGTAAATGGTCCATACAGGGTCTGACCCCACAGCCTTGGAGTTACCAGCACCATGCTCTGACCAACTGAGCCAATCTCAATTATCAGCAACAAATAAGACAGCACGAAACTGCTTTCAAAATTCAAAATTAGAGCCTATACCATGCACAGTTTCACTGTTTTACAGCACTTGAGGCTCTAACTTCAAATGATTTGAATAGAAAATTCTCTTAGATATTTAAAATACTCCAGTGATGATTTTCTCATACAGCTTACTAATAAGAAAAGTGTGTGTGGTTTTTTCATTATTCATTTTAAGACTTTTTTTTTTTTTTTTTACATCAGAAATAGGATCACTCTAAGACTGACAGAATTAATAAGTCAAGAAAGCAGAGCTGATCCTCAGGCAGTTCTCCTGAACGAGATGAATGCATAAGGGATTGTGGCAAAGTTTTGTGGTATGTTTGATGGTGGCAACCAGGAAATGCATTTACCTTATTAGACTAATTACGGGCTTGAGGAAATGAAAATGTAAAAAATAATACAAGCATATGACACAAAAGGAAAATGAGAAGTGGTTGTTAAAAAGAAGGTTAAATACTAAAAGACAATTTGATTTGAAAATCTGGAACAGAAGAGGAAAACCATGTTCCAGAACATTCCTTCCCTAAGCCAGCTTGGGAAGCCATGCAATAGCTGCTAATCTTTTTTTTTTTTTTTTTTTTTTTTCCCCCCCTTTTNAAATATTTTTTTTCCTGAAGTTCACCCTCAGTTTAAATGTATTTGATGTTAGGAAGTTGAAGTGATGTATCCTAGTCCAGAGGAGCAAGATAGACACAGGTCACAGTTATGGTCTATGATAACTAACATTTTTATTTTTTTTCTGCCTGTATGTAACTGGCCTGGCATTGAAATTCCTCACATAGTGGGAACAGCAGCACTAATTTTTGGTGATACACATCAAAGATATAATCATATAACTTTCGTAAATGCCACAATCAATATTCCTTTGAAAGGTCACTTTGTGTACTGAATAATATTTATAGGCATGTGTACATAATTTAATGGTTTTGGTAAGGGCCCTTCAGAAGAATAATTCAAAGGACAGAAGGTGATATCCTACTGTGAGAGACTTAAAAAGCTTGATTATGGTTTATAATTGCTCGCACAGGGAGAAAATAACAAGTACTAAATTACTCTAATCTAGTAGTGAAAAAAGTAAGAACTAATGCTGAGTAAAAACCCTGCAGTCTTAAATAGGAAATTAGGTTCAAATGAGAGTGATTAACCACAGCAGCAAGCTACATGAAAAGAATGGGCTTCTCTTGGTTTTCCTACGTAGCAGCTAGATTGGATGATCTCACAACTGTGTCTGAGCTTGAGATTCATGGATCATTGATTGTTGTATAATAATTCTCACTGTTACTTCCTTTAACTGGTTTTCAGACTAATATGTGAGAGTTAAGATGATCAAAATTCCTTTTATTCACAGGGGTGAATTCTCCATTTCTGTCTATGTTATATATGTCCTGCACATCCTACATCAGTCTTAGCAAACTGAAAGGGAGATCAGTCAGTATTTCCTGACACAGCAACACAACTCTTGTTCCTCGTGCAGGCTGCACCTAGAAATTCTGGGTATTGCTGTGGTAACCTCAAAAATTACACTTTTTAAAAGACATCATCTACTTTTTGAATTATTGGAAGGCTCTTAATTTTGTTAAAGAAATAGGCTTGATTTTTTTAGTTCCAACTTATGTGTGTACAACTCAGATGACAAACTCTTGACTGTTTGCCCAGGCTCCCCTTATCATTGACCAAGAGAAACAATCTCAAAGGATAAATCAACTTTTTGAGAGGAAAATGGATTGAGCTTAGGGGACTGACTCACCCTCTGAAAGCACCTGGCTCTTCCCCCTTGACTCATGTGGGTGATTAAACTTACCTGGATGTTTAAACCTTAGATGTCTGAAGTAAAGAATGATGAATCTCACTCATATTTCTGTTCCAAAACCACCTTTATTGATACCTTAAAAAGAACAGCAAGGACCAAAGAGAGGCAGACTCTTGTTTGATGGCTTCTGCTCCAAATATTTCTCTGTCAGCCTTCTTGTATATATGCATTGATCAGGAGGTTTTCACACTCAGTATTTCTTTCCAGAGCCTTCTGCTAAACACAGCCACATGCTTATGGTTGTAAGCATCCTAAGTCTCAGGATTAGGTAGAATATTGGCTGAGAGAACTTGTACAAGAGGGAATTTCCCCTCCAATTCAGGATATTCTCTGAATCTGTATTCTTGGGGCTATCCTGTGCAGGGTCAGGGTTGGACTTGGGTGATCCGTGTGATTCTCTTCCAGCTCTGGATATTCAGTGAGTCTATGAATTTATGGTTATGCTGTAAATGTTAGTAGCTGTTTAAGATAAAGCTTTAAATTCTGAATGAAAGCCTAGAGACCAGAAAAAGCAGATGAATTTCTGTGCATAAATGCTTACAACAATGTGAAGTAAAAGTTTTCCTCTTTCAGTCTAGTATTGGAAATATTAGTATCTAGTCCACACTAATAACTATTAGATGTTACACAGAAGGAAAATAAAAACCTCCAGTGTACTTATCCAGTTATCCAGAGCAGTTTAAATAGCATTATCTATCCTTTGGAATATGTGCAGGGTATCTTTTATATAGGAAAGAAAAAATATGCAGCACTTCTGTTAATGAAAATCCAAGACTTTATGCCTCTGTGGCTCATAACACTTAAGGAATTCACTAACTTTCCAACACTGTTCTGTTAAGGGAGTGGTGATGCAGGTAGATAATTTTTGCACTATACAGAAAAAGAGCTAAAGCAGCCTGAAGTTTAGCATTGGTGAAATATTCCTTGGAAGCTGAAATTTTCCCAGAAAAACATGGGTCTGCAGAAAAAAAAAGATTGGAAACAGAGTTACTGCTTAATTTTAAAATAAATTATTTCAAAATTTCCTTTAAATAAATGTATCTTTTTAAAGGATGACTTTCTTTCAGGACAGTGTGCTTGTCAGCATTTACCCAACACCCAAATGAAGGTACTCGAGAGGAACCTGAACTGATCCAGGTCCTTCCTTCTTCCACTAAAAATGCATGAGAAGGAGGTTAAAAATACTCTGCATGCTTTCTTGCTGTTACTTTTTCTTCTCAAATCCATCAAGGTAAAAGAAAGATGTTTGCAAATCTTTTCAAATCTCTCTCAGCCAGCAGGCCTTAGGACCATTGCAACTTTTATTCCATAGTTAGGAATCATCTGCACAGTGTCAGTGTCTATTGAGGTTTATGTATTTCAGGTGTGTCAAACCCAGAAAATGTGACCCTAAGTCTGCCCTGTGGCTGTTCTAGGTTCCTTTATAGACAGTTGTGGTAGAAAGCCATTGAAGAGAGAGGGGAGCAGTGTGCCAGGTGTGATTTGGATACCCTGAGAAACATCAGGAACTCTGCTCCTAGGCCAAGAGCCTCATTTGGTTGCCTCAGGTTATCTCACACCTCCTTACTGACTCATGGAAATGGCTTTTGAAATAATTGCAGTTTTAAATAGAATTTAAAAATAATTTGATAATGAATAAACACACTAAATATGAAGTTGGTGCTCCCTGCTCTGTCTTCTGTACTGTGCAAACACAGACTTTAAGTGAGATGATTAGAAATAAGTTCTCAGTGGTCAGCATATGTCAGGAGGAAAGAGCTTCTTTCCTTATGCTGCTTCACCACCAGTCCTGTTGTTGTCCTTCACTGCTGAAACCCTGTTCTGCTCATTCCAGTGAAGGACTCTGTAAGTGGAAATACTGTTAATCAGATGGTGCTTGAGGAACAGTGCTACAGATTAATTATCCCTGCAGATATTTTGTTCTACTACAGGTACATCTAGAGAACAAGGCAGAATTTCATAATATATGCAGGCAATATATATGCAGGCAATTATTTTTCAAGGAGCTTCTCAGTATTAAAGCATCAGAAAATCTAGCAGACTGCAATATATTATTTATTTTCTTCTCAGCACCTACTGAGTATTTCAGGTCTAGTGAGCAGAACAAAACTGCATTAGTACATGTATCTGTGAATGTCTTTTTCCTATTAGCTCCATGTAAGAGGCATTAAAATTTAAAAAGCCCAAAATTAAAAAATTATAGTTTAGGATATGCCTCATGATGTATGGGTATCTTTCAAAAGAAAAATCAGAATTTTTATTCCCTGACCACAGAACTTTAGTTATAATGGAGACAGGCTGGAAAGATGTACAGCTTTGATTTAGACAGGCAATCATCAGGGCACAAGGCTGATCTTTAGGCAAAGTTCAAAATATTGTAATAAGGTACATATTTGCAAATCTAGGCTGAAAGGAGTAGAAATCTTGAAAAAAGAGAAAAAAAAATCAGAACAAACACTCTGGAAAGGAGATATGATCAAATGAAATGCAATTGAAGAAAAAAAAAAGTCAATGGAGTGACTACAACCAAATGGACTGAGACAAAATGAGGAGCAGTGAAAAGGACAGAAACTTGCCAAAACTATTCCCATTGAATTCCCAAAATCAGGCAAGAAAGGTAAACAAAAAGACAGGAGTAGTAATTGAAGAAATTAAATGCTCCAAAATGATAAGAGAAAATTCTGAAAAAAAGGTGAAAAAAAAAAAAGTGAATGAGATGACATGAAATGCACAGATATGGCCCAAACTTGCTCAATTGATCTTCATTGAAATCAAAAGATTTCATTTCCTTTCCTGCCCACTAAGCTACTCTTTTAGTCTTCTTCCTAACTGGTCAGGGAAGAAAATAAAATGAAAGGCCCATTTGTGTGTGGAGATGTGGGTAGGGAGTCACTCAGCAATCACCATCACAGTGCTAATTGAGGTTGATAAGCATTGCTTACCACAGAAATGTCCAGACTGATGGTTTGAATGCCTCATTTGTTTGGGCTGTTGGACCCTGTGTCCATATACAGTGAATGGGAAGAGCAGAACTGACTCACAAATTGCTGGAAATGGTTGGGGTTTTTTGGGTACAGATCAGGTCCCCAGTGGGACTTGACAGCATCTGTTCAGCTGCGTCTCCATCCTTCACTTAAACCTTAAGTGGATATTAGGAAAGTTTCCTTCACTGGTGGCCAGCACTGGAACAACCCACCCAGGGAAGTGATGGAATCACTGTCCTTGGAAGTGTTCAGAAAATGTCTCGGTGTGGTGCTTAGGGGCATGGTTTGGTTCTGGACCTGGCAGTGCTGGGTTAATGTTTGGCCTCAATTTTCCAACCTTTATGTTTCAATGATTCTTGCTCTCCTGACCAGGCCTGTAGGTTAGTTACAGTGTGCCACACTCCTTCCACTCAGGCTGCTCAGGCAAAGGTTATTTGTGCAAAACAGCTCTGATGTGCAAAACAGCTCTGGTGACCTATCAGATCACCTCCCCTCCTTCTGGTTAGAGCAGCGATTTGTTAGCCCCACAAGAACTGCCTCAGTGTTCCTTCTCTGGGTGCCTTTTACATTTACCATTGCTCTAATTAGGTATAGCAAAATTCCTTTATGGGCAAATCCATCCCCACCTCCTAAACCTCTGGTGAAGCTTGTTGTTTGTCCCTTAGATATCCAGCAACAGGATTAATTTTCACCCTGTGCTTCCCCCTTTAAGAAGTGAGTAAAACCACAGCGATGAGCATCTAATATTCATCCAGAGCCAGGTATTTATTATCTCATTTCAGTTTCCTGTTGACTCAGTAGGTGGTATAGCTTTTGATTCATGTTTGGATTGCTGCCTTTCCGTTTTTTCGGGGGGTTTTTTTCTGTATTTTTTCTTCCTTTTTTCTTCTCCTTTTTTTCCCCACCCCCTTTTGAAAGCAGCAAAAGTTATTTGCAGCAGCAAACTCTGTCTGTAAACAGAGATTGCTTGTGAATGAACTTGTATCTGCTGTTGTGACATCAGAACAGCACTTGCAGCAGCAGCAGCATCAGAGCAAAGGGCCCTGTGAGGTGCTGGTTGCCAGGCTTCAAATAAGATATCAGACTTCAGACTTTGCCACAGAGGAGTGTTTAAAGGCCCTGTGCTACAGGAAGCCTAATTTCCATCTCTGTCTCGAAAATCTGAAAGGGTAATGACTGCACAGTTTGTCTAGTGAAGTTCCTGGTGCTGCTGTGCTTTCACGTGCAATTTTTCCTTTCCTGTCAAGTTCCTGTGTGGCATCACTATGTGTTATTACACAGCTGCTTCTCTTTACCCCAGAGAGGGTGGCATTTCAGCAGAAGACAAAGCAATTGCTGTTCTTCAAGCATGTGAAATTCCCTGGGAGTAAAGAGCTCCTAATCTTCTACCTTATTTGACTTTAAAATCTTTTTCAAACATCTGCAGTTTTAAAATCCGATATTGGTAGGGATGCATCCTTAAATTATTATATCCTTGCAGATGACTGCTTCTTTTCACCTCCCCCCACACAGAAAAGAAACAGAACAGACTTTCAGGCTTACTAAATCAGACTGAATAGTTGTAATTAAATATCAGTGTACTAGAGGTCATTTGTGTTTGAAACTTAAAAAATAGCCTTAAAATCCTTCCAGATGTGCTCCTTCTGCCTGTTCTGGGCATGAGTTATATTTAATTTGAGTTTGTGTTTATTCCTACTGTAGTTTTTCAGCTGACTTCCTCCATTTATACCAGAAGATCTGACATAAGTATTTTGGTAAAATTAGATAATAAGTAAACAATCTATTATGCAAAAAAGATGTTAAAAAACCAACCAACCAACCAACCAAAAAAGAAAAAAAAACCACAAAAAACACCCATACACCAAGTATCTATTTTTCTTTTAAGAAGGAAGATGTATCCTCTTAGCAATGTCACATAACACAGAATGAGGAGTGTGAAGTGACCCCGATGCAGCTTGTTCAGATTAGCCATGTGTGGTGTGCAAGCTCCTTCCTGTCACAGAGAAAAGTCTAGTCATGAGCTGTTTCTGGTTTTCAGGATTAGCCAAGCCAAGCTTAGAAATAGCTCCTGCAAAATTCAAGGATGCTAATTTTTCCAGACCCTCAGGATTGGTTTTTGTGTACAGATCACCTAAAAATAGTCTTCACACAAAGGTTCTCTGTGCATATATGAAATTCACTTTCCTGCTGTGCAAGCTCCATATCTTGCCTTCATTTCAGCAACTTTGCCTTTTTTAAAGTGGAGGGTTGAAAGAATTTCCACAATATAGAATAAATATTTGACATGGTAGAAGGGTTCTCTCTCATGAACAGGACAAGTCATGGTCATGACTGGATTGGATGATGAGTTGGACTGCTTCCCTAAATGATGGATATCAGATAACAAATCCAAATGAAGCAAAGACATAAATTTAAATAGGGTAATTAAAAGTCATTCAGTTTTATATGACATTCTCTGATTCATAGAATGATATATTGGCTTGCATTGGAAGGTACCTTGAAGACCATCTCATTCCAACCCCCTGCCATGGCCAGGGGCACCTTCCACTAGACCAGGTTGCTCTGAGCCCCATCCAGCCTGGCCTTGGACACTTCCAGGGATGGGGAATCCACAGCTTCTCTGGGCAAAAGAGCTGAACAGGCTGTAAAAAGTGGAGAAAGGAGGGAGGAGTTTCCCATCTAGGCATCTAACAAAGTTTCTTTTGGTTCTTGTTTACAATGGTGGATTCTATAAATGTCACTTTCATATCTGGAAATCAGCTGCTAAAGCTCAGTGAGGTGGTGCCTGGTTTGGACACTGAGCTTGACTTGGGGTATTTTAGCTGGGGAGATTTAACAGTGACAAACAAAGACAATTGTTTTTATCCCTCAGCACTCCCATCCTATTTCCCACCTCTCATATTAAGTATGTTGCTATGGGACATGCTAATGAATGTGTATTTCTGCAATATGTACAGAGAAACACATCCTGCATTTATTTCCTCTGTAACAAAAGCTGAAAAGGTCATTCTTACTCCCATTTGAACCAACAGTAACTGCAGTTTGCAGTTGTTAATTGCATTAACAACTGTAACAAGCAAACTGGAGGGAGGGGCCATACCAAGTGGAGCACAGAATACCTAAATTTGATGCCCTTTTTCTTCACATTTTACGAATGTAATGAAATCCTTCTGGGAATTATAAGTGCTAATCTGATAACATTAACTTGTACTGCAAGAAATTATTAAACCTTAGCTAAATTATTATGCTATGACTGCACTGAGTCCCAGTCCTGCTGCTGGTGCTTGAATTCATTCAGCAGAATAGGCTTAAATGTATTTTCCCCCTCAAAAAATGCAAATTCAACAATTCTTTCCAAAGTTGGATAAAAGGATCCCAAACCTTGTTTAAAAGACCACAGAAGACATTGCCTACCCTTCCTTTCCGTGTGTAAGTATTGTGCTTGTTCCAGGTCTTAACAATATTATTTCTAGGATATCATCACTGATTTTAAGGTTTAATTTTTTTAGTCTCTAGCTTCTAGCTCTTGTTAACAATGCCAAAATAAATATTAGGGTGTTTGCATGCAATCCTTTGGAGTGAATTAGCCCAGACCTGCTACCAAGTATTTTTATTTTACACTAGAAAAGTGTAGGTGATGAGAATATTACATTCTGTTTGACTAGGAGATGCAAGTCTAGAAGGTGGCATGGTGATATCTTTTCTAAAATTTCATAGCATGTCACTTCAAAAGTCACAGAACTGACACAGCAGAGAAAGTCTGAGGAAGTAAAGTAGAATCTGTCCCCAACAGCACAAACACCACAGGGAGGATAGCTATTAGGAGAATAAACTGTTGGGATAATACATAGGAAGGCTTCAGGGGAAAAAAAAAACAAACAAGGTCAAAACCTCCCAACAAAAAACTATCAAAAACCAGAGGGTGATATTCAGATAAAAGATGTCTTGGAGTGTGAAATTCCCTGCCCTGTTCATTAGCCAGCATGTTCACAGAGCTGCCTGTGCAGGCAGATGCAAATGCTGTGCTCCATCACAGAGAACAGCACAGGGAAAGAGGGAGCAGCTCCACAGCTCTGGTGGGACTGGGAGCTCTGCTTAGCTAAGCCAGAGGTTTTGGTCCTTTTAATAAAATGACAGTAATTTGATAGTAATAAACATTAGGCTGTCATCGTAACGTAGCAGTTTGCAAATAATGTTGACATTATCTTATGCTTCATGTCAGAATGTGGGTCTGCTTCATCAGCTGATTAATGGGGAAATTGGATGAAATTCTTTAAATCTGACAAAAGGAGCTTGGATTGCACTGGGAATAAATTTTATTTTCACCTGTTCCTTTTAAGTCTTGGTAGTGCTTTTTCATCTGCTTTTGTTGCTTGGGGTTTGTTTTTTGTTTTTTTTCTTTCTCTTAATTTTGAGCATTTGTGCAAAGCTGTGACAAGTTCTACATAAATGATAATGTTGTCTAAACTACTGGAAATGCCATTTAAAGAGGTTCTGGAGCTGTTTTTTTCTAGAAATACACAGTTCCAAAATAATGAAGTTTTGCTTTATGTAGTGAGGTATTTTTTAAGGGGTTGGTTGGTTCATTGGTTGGTTGGTTGGCTGTATTTTGTTGGTTGGTAAATAATTGAGTATTTTTTGTTAAATTGTTTTCATCATTAACTTCTGTCTCCCTGCTGTCACAGATTGTTGTTGTTCCTGCATAGTAGTGATCTAATACAAATGAAGATCAGCCTTCCAGAATTCGTTTTAGAGTTGAGGAAATTATGGACACAGAAATTTGCCAATGCCTTGCCAGGGATTCCCTTTGTCATTGCAGCCCACCATTGTGAGCCAGGAAATCTGTCACACCACAGCCCTCCCAACCACATTTTTCCAAATCTTAAACTTTGACTTTCAGGATTTCCGAGAAACACATCTGACTCTAACTGACAGGCACCAGGAAATTTGAACTTTGCACTCATTTTATAACTCTATGTACAATTCAAATGCATTTCTTGGCGCTGAAGATGAGGGTCAGGAGTAGGCTACTGGACATTTGTACAGATGCCAAATTCATCAATTGTCTTCTTTTCAGAAGGTAAAATATCACCATGTAGTATCCCCCTTCAGAGGTGTTTGGGTTTTGTGCTGGAAGCACATCTGGCTCACACTGATTGCTGTGTGTGCTGAGTGTGGAGAATGATGGATATTCCCACCTGTCCATTCTCCCAGATGGCTCACCCAAATGGAGTATCCAGCACCAATGTGCCCATTCCATGGGCTCAACAGGGGTTCAGGTTAAATGAGACCCCAGGAGACCTCTACTGAAACTTCCTTCTCTAAACAAGGTCAGCAATGGGATCCTGTAACACGGCTCAGTTTGATCCATTTGGGTCTTGAAAAGCTCTAAAGATGAGAAGGCACAGTGAAGCTGGGCAATTTGCTCCACTGCTTGGCCATCCTCATAGGAAAATCACCTCTTTCTATTCAGTGTGTGACTCTGATATCCTCCCACCACACACCACTGGGAAAAGCCTGGCTCCATCTTCCTGAGGACCTTGCCATGGGAGCTGCTGTGAGGCCCCCAAGGCCCCCTCCTCTCCATGCTGAACACTGCCCACCCCTCAGCCTCTCCTCTGGGGCATTCCAGCCCTGATCTCCTCAGTGTCCTCCTCAGGACTTGTTCTGGATTGGTGATATATTTTCTGTATTGATTCTGTATTTAACTCTTAATTAAGTCAGTTGAAATATGGATTAATCACTGAAACCCCTGTAGACCAGGTACCAAGTGCTCAGACCTGTTCTGAGAATGGTGATAACCTGCCCTTTCCATCTCTGAATCTCATGGGCAAGAGGACAGGATTATCTTTCTTTCAGGATGAGAGATTCAAACATATTACCCAAGTTGGACAGAGGTGTTTTAGTCATTCAGGGACAGAGCCACTTAGTCCTTTCCCAGCTTTGCTGGACTGGACCTCAAAAATCCATTTGTTTTTGCTGGCATGGGATGACAATGATGATTGAATTTGGAATGAGTGTCAGTAAGTACTCCCAAGAGCCACTTGACACCCTCTACAGGAAAGTCAGCAGCCAGTATTAAAAATCAATTAGCATTTTCACAGCACAACCTTTGCTATACAATGTACAATGACCTTTATAGGCCAGAGAAGAGTCAGTTTAATGTACTTACGATATAATGCCAGGTGGTAATGTCTTCCCTCACTTAGGTGGCTCATGATTAAACTCAATTATCTCAGCTACCAATTGACCTTTATCCATCTCCCACTATTTAGTGAATGGAAGTTGGTAAAAGCTAACAGGGTAGATACATCATGTTATGACAGTGCCTTCTTACAAGTGGGAGTGAGGCATTTCTGATATGCAGTGGTATCAAACAAATTTTGTATTCTCCCAGATGAAGGAGAACTTGTTGAGATGCAACCAGGTTACTTTTGTGTCCTGTGTGTACATTTTCCTTTCCTCTTTTCGCTGTCATGTTTAGTTGGAGGTGTTCAGTAGATAAATATTTTCCATTTAACAAGAGTAGGAAGAGACATCTATCATTCCCAGCTGGTGTTCCAGTAAACAAGGAGGGAATTTACCCTCCCTCTTCACTTTGGAGGCTTTATTCAAAGCACATCCAGTAGTTCAGACTATGCAGAGCCACAGTGCAAGAAATGGCCTTTGCTGTAGTTGTTTATCTCCTTGCTGATGCAGTAGCTTCCCAGGATCCAGATATTTGCCAGCCCTGGAGGTCTGACAAAAATATGTTCTGAGGTCAGTAGTAAAATGAAGTATCACAATACAGTCTCTTCTCATGTGCAACTAGATTACTTCATCTCATTTACCCCATTTTTAAATCTGTGCCAGGGGAAGACCAGTTGATATTTCTAAAATACATATAATTTTTCAACCTCTTCAGTTCAACCCGAGGAGGAAATTATCATTTACAATTGCATTTTCATTGGGAAATTTTGAATTTTACAAGGCTCCAGCATATATGTGGCACATTTGCTCATCCTAAGATTTCTTGACAAAGTGTTTCTGTTTCTTGTAAATGTTCCTCACTCACATCACTGTGTCCAGGATACCGGAGCTTGAAATCTGGTTTAAATGAAAGCTGATTTGGGCTTTCCCTGTGAAACAGGCTGTAGTTAACTCTTCACTCCAGTAAAACAAACACAGCATTTAAATAGTATTTTTCTAAAATGAAACAGCACAACGTAAATAATTGAGTATTTTGCTTCTTTGGTTCTTCACCATGTTTCCTTTCAATTGAAATACTCTGGAAGCAAGGGAAGGGCAGTTTTATCATGCCCTATTTCTATGGGCTCATCTGTTCTTCTTTTGTTGATTTTGAGTCTTCTCACAATTTGTTGGTGCCTAATATTTTTTCCCTATTGCAATTGTCATTTGGAGCTCTCATTTGGCAAAGCTGTCCTTAAGATGTTTTCATTTCCTCTCCAGGCTCCAAAGATGCCAGCATATGGCCATGAAACACCGTCACTGAATTACTGTCTCTTTTCATGGTAATTAGTTTAGACTTTTGGACTACATCTATCCTGGTTAATTGAATGGCACCAGGGAACATTCCCAGCAATGGGAACTTGATAGACTGTCCTGTTAAATGGTTCCTGCTATGATTTTGGCCCCATCCATCTGGCAATCTCCCAAATGCATCCTGGACACAGCTGGGGAGTCAGCACACACCCAGGACCATTCCCAGAAACCAGTTTGGATGCCCACCCTGTTTCCAAGGCTGGGAGAGTTTAACAGTACAGAGAGAGGCAAATCTGTGCCAAGGAATGATCCCAGACACATGTAGCATAATTATCTAGCCATATTGTAACTCAAAAGCAGGTTTGGATTCCCCCTTTTCCTCTTTATCTGTAAAGAATCACGACTACTGACTTAAAAAAATTATGTGTTTTTTAAACATGTATAACAAATATCTTGGAAACCACTATAATTTTCTGTGTCAGCTGAATTGGTGCTGTTTGTAAGTCTCTCACTTTCCAGCCATTGATTGTGCAAATACTTGCAGATATTCCATCTGAGTATGGAGCCTGCTCCACAGATGAATCAAGACTAAGCAGTGAAAGGGCTGCACTGCCCAGGAACGTGGCTTGTGGCAGCAATGAGGAGTTATATGATGGGTAAGAAAGAGAATATGAGAATATAAATGAGGATTTATTGCTTATCATGGTTGAGTACTGAACTGAAGAACTAGATGCTATCCTAACACCCAGTGCAGAGCTCCCAACAGATGCTCCACGAGAGACTCAGAGCCTGTAGTTTAGCCCAAGGTGGGAACTTTTATTTATGACACCTCAGAAAAGTGGCCATAGTCTGTACCTGCTGGTTGTAGACAAATTCAGAGTGGGCTACAAAGAGGCAACCATGACTCATTGTCTTCCTTAACCAAATGCTGTGGAGGAAGAAGAGGCAGGAATTATGTCTTTGTGAATCAATCATATATGGCTGTATCTAGGTTGATTTTTTTGGGTGTTCACGTAGTTCCTGGGGGATTTTATGATTAATCAGATGGCAGATGTTTTCATGCTAAGACCTTTCCTTCTCTCAGAAGTCCTTGAGGCATATCCCATCCCATAGTTACAGCTCCACATATTGCTTTTTCAGGTAACCACATACTCCCTTGAATAGGGATTTCTTGCAGTGAAAGCCTTCCTGTGGTGTGCATCCACCACACCTTCATACAGATGTTGTGGCCTTGACACCAAACGTTGGTGTTGGCTTGGAGTGATCTTAACCTGATTGTGAACTATCCCAGTGCAGTGGCCTGACAGGAGATTTGCAGCAAAATCTAAAATTTCACATTAGAATTAGAAAGATCCTGCAAATAATTTTCTTTTGATGGAATGTGCAGTTCACTTTTACATCAAATGAAGAGAAATTCTTCTGTCATTAAAATGGAACAAAAATTGTTTCTCAATTCAAGCCACTGCTAATATTAAAACATTGTAAAAGCAACCCTGTGCTCCAGAGATGTACAGTTCAATGTCCCCAGAATGTAATATCAAGGATAGCAGGTATTATTGATTAATTTCATTACACAAGGTACAGTATTCACTTTGGAGAGCCACTCAATACTAGTTATCAAAATATATGCAGAGGACAGGGAAAGGTTATGAAACTGCCTGGAGAACAGAGCTAACAAAGTGAACTCAGCTCTGAGTCCTGTGCATGACTTAGTACTGCTAATAGTGAGAGTATGTGCATATTAGAAGCCCTATTGATCATCAGGAGCTACACTTCAAGTCAGAAATAACAAAGGTAGTAAGACAAACACAGAAAATAATAGCCCATTAATCTGGATAACAGAAGCAAACTGTGAAGTTTGAAAGTCATTGGTAGAACAGTTTTATTCTACTCAGGAAGTAGCTAAAGAGTAGAGGGCAAGGAAAAGTGGTATATTTCCTCTGTGCCTGAGATTGGTACTGCAACAGGTACAACTGCAAACCCACATATTTACTTTTTAGTGCTATTATTATTGTTCCCAGTGTCCTTAACATCTCTACATATATAGGTTTGTTTTCACCAATTGGCAGTAACTTCCACTAAAAGCAATTTGCTATCTGGAGGGCAAATATAAGGGTCCTTTCTCTGAAACAAAAATGCTCTAAAACCACAGGCCATTTGATTAATCCTTCTGTGCTTTTACCTCCTTTCCTTTGCATTAGAAACATTTATCTGTAATGGCTACTTACCTCATCTTGTTCTGATCTTCCCAGTACAGCTACAAGAGGTAATGTCTTATGATAATACAAATTAATAATAGCTCTTACATACCAACTAAGAATTTAAGATTATCTTCCACTTTGGTAGAAACCGAATCCCTCCCTTAACAAACAACAAATAAATAAACAACAAAAAACATCCCTTCTCTAAAAATCTTAGTGTCAGTTTTTAATTTTTAAAGTTTCACACTTTTAAAACTGCACAGAAAAAACAGAATATCTGGAAACTTTTTTCATATGTGATAATTTTAATCTAACCTATAGCAATTTCACTCACTTTACATGGCCATTTCCAGTTATTTGAGGTGGCAGGGACAGTGAGGGGAGTGAACTTTGTCACCTGGCTGATGAATGTGTTGGACACCATTCAAGTTTCCTCTTGCCAGCTGAAATGAGGATCCCCTCCTCTCCCCATATGGATGTGGTCAGCCAGCCACCTGAAGCTGGGGGCTGGTACAGCCACCCCATCACACCAACCTGCACTGCCCATGAAGAATTAGAGTTCCATTTTTTATTGCTAAAGAGGAAAGTTAAGGAAAGACGGCCTGGGAAATGGAAATCAGCACACTGAGCTCTGTGGCCACCTGTGTCTGACAGGCTTGCAGGCTCATTTAGCTGGTGGAAACACATGATTCACTGGATTACAGTGAGAAGATGGAAACTTGAACCCACCTGAATCCTGTAAAATTACTTTTCCTCATGATGTGGCAGCTTTGTCATCTTTTACCGTGACTTACAGGAGATAACAAACACCCTCTACAGGGAGGCTACTCTAACTCTCCTATTGATTTTTGCCAGTCCTGTGTGCTTGTTTAAAAAGAAAAATGTTGCTCAAAACTGAGTCTGATAATCTTAAATATGTTATTTACTTTTTGAAAGGTGAGCTGGATTATGATTAATATGGTAAATAGCTCAAACCTAATAGAGTCAATGCTTCTTTATAACTCACAGTGGTCCAGTCCTGGTGCAGAGAAGAAAGTAACAGTCAAGCCTGAATTAAACACACCCAGCTTTCGTGTTTGTGGTTTTGATTTATTTATTGATATCTATGTATAGGCCTCCATTCAATCACAGGAGCTAATGTCATCCTGCTACATGGCTGGGGATGAAAAATTCAGCTATCTGCCAGGTACAACCTCCCTCCACACTTCCCCTGCCCTTTTCTGGGGTCAGTCAGCCCTGGGACCCCTTCTTTTGATGATCAGCTGAGAATCTTGGTACAAGTTTTCCTGTGAGTGTATCAGACACACTTTTTACATGAGGGTTCCTGTCTTTTGTTTGCACTGTGCCAGGCACCTCATAGCACCAGAATAGCCCAAGAGGAAGGGCACAGGTGAGCCACACCGACCTGTACTGATCCCTGTTCCTCTCTCCTCTTTGTTCATTCTTGCTGCCCTTTTTAACTGAAATCACATCCCACCCATGCACCAAGACCCTCAGCAAATCCCTTAGGAGTCACCCTAGGATGGGACCAGGCCCCCATCAATACCTCTGGCATCCCTCCTCTGGAAATGGGGGTTGTTTACCCTGAGACTGCAGAAGGTGCAGATTCTCCTTGGCAGGGGAGGCACGATGGATAATCCCAGCCTGGCAGTCCTGCCCTTCCTTGTTGGCTCTCAGAAGGGTCTCCAAGGCCCCTGTCAGCCATGAACCTGTCCTAGGAGGCTTTTGTGGTGTCTTTCCTGAGGGATATACAGCAACAGGAGTTCTCCTTGCTATTGATTAGCAACAGCTCAATATAAAAATGTTTTAGGCAGCAGAGCTTTACTGGAACTGCAGTTGCTCCTAGTGCTGCTGACTCCCAAAGACAGAGCACTGCTCATTACACTCTTCCTGAGCTCATCTTCCTTTCTCTTGAGATCACAGTGTACATTTGTCTTGTTGTGCAGGACCCTACAGACACCAGTGCTTGCTTTGATTTTCCTCTTGGCTTCCCAGCTGGGCCCTGATAAGTTGTCTTGTCATGCTGAGCAACCGCTTTGTTTTGATATTTTTTTGCACAGTGATACAGTATTTCCCAACATCTTACCTTGAAACTGCTGGGCCTAAATGGATGGAAAAAAGCCCCCATAGGTAAAACTTTCTTATTAAAATGGAAAAATAAATAAAAATAAGGTATTGAATAAGACTTTATGTGTTAATTATCATAATGGAATTTATCTACAATGCAGTGGTTTACAGTTGCAATTTTAAACTAGTGGTAACTTTTTGCACTGTCAAAATATAAGAAGTAACCTACCAACTTTAATAAACCACCTGCTCAGAATAGCAAAATTTCTACCATGTTCAAAATAGGATTGGAAAGAAACTCAGTCAGTCTAAAAGACCCATCAGTATTATTTTTTCTTATTGATGCTGGGAAGAAATTCTCATGTATTTTGTGAATTTGTACCAGGAACATTTGACTCTTCAGTCAGGATTCGTTCTGCATAAGGAAACAAGCACAATCAAGTTAGTAAGACATCAGTGACACTGTTGAAGTCATGAAGAATAATGAAAACCCTGAATAACTCATGATCACTGGTCAACCTTCCCAGAAAACTGTGATTAAAAAACACCAGCTGCAGGGGGGTTTTTGTGTGCTTCAGTTAGCTCACTTTTCTGCTTTAAAAGGAATAAAATATACATCAGAAAGGAACCAATACAAAAATGAAGTTGAGGAATATTTTAAACAGTTGATTATTGGTTTAGTAAATAAAAACTGCTGCTGTAAAGAGTGAAACCTGTGTGGTGAAATGTGCTCTGGCTCTCATGACAACATAATTGTTCTCATTAAGTATGTTTCTAGGGATGGAGAGTCATACCATCCCCCTTCCATATGGATTATTTGGTGCCTAAATTATAGCTGAAATTGAGGTTCCTTGGGGATGTCACTAACTTGGGTCTTCCTCTATGTATTTCATCACAGCATGAAGAAATTTGGTAATTTAAATTTAGATTCCTTCCACCAATAGAAAAAATTAACCCACTTCCCTACTCTGTGTTTTGTTGCCTCAGTGACTCTCCCATCTTGCAAGTATTTACCTATTTACCTTGACCTATCTGTTCCTTTATTTCACATATTTTCAAAGAAAAAAAGGAAAAGAAAAATAAAATATAAACAAACATGAAAAAAGTTATTTTCCTTCTCAATTTCTGCTCCTTTGTCCATCTCCTGCTCCTATTAATGTGGCTGCCTAAAATCATAATCTGAAATTATTTGCTGCAGATAATCCCACAGCCCTGTTGAACTTTGAAGTTCCTCAGCAGTGTTCAAATCTAGGTCTCATTCTTTCCCAAATTAAAGGCTTTTGTAGCCATTCTGACATTCCTGCCCAGGTTTTGATCAGCTCTTGTTTTCATAAGCAAGGAGCTTGCCTGTCACCTGTACAAGCTGCCCTTTCTCTTCTCTGTGTAAGTCACTGCTGTCAGGAGTGATCTCCCAGTCTGCTGAGCCCACATCCTCCCACCATGACGTCCTTTTGTGCTTCCCTCAGGATTTCTTATTACAAGAAAACCAAAACAAAGCACCTATTTGCCTGAACTGAACCAAATGAACTGAACTGAACTATCACCCCAGCCTCCTTCAATCAGTATCACAATGTCAGCTCCTGTCTCAGCCCCACCTATGATCTGCCAGCTTCCACTAGTTGCCCTCACCCTTAATGCCATGTTTCCCGTGACAAATGGCAAAATTCATGGCCTCATCCTCCCCAAATACCTTAAAGTCCATACTCATAACGAGCCCTACAAAGAACTTAACACTATGCAGCCACCCCCTCTGCATCCTGGATTTTTGCCATTGTTTTCTTGTTTGTTCCATTTCTACCCAGGTGTTCAGTTTCAACTTCACTGGAAGCAGTTTTGGGGTAGAGCCTTCATTGGCTGCCTGGTTGGAAAGCGGTCTTGACTTCTCGGTGTGAGAATTTTTTCCCCAGGTGTCCCAAGTCTAACTTGGTGTGGTTCTGCATTTTATATTTTACAACGTTTTGCTGTATGATTTTATTCTCAGAACACTTAGCTTCAAACTGGATAGACTATAAAGCTTCACAGTCACCCAAAAGACTGTTCTAGATATGTAACAGAAGCAGCCCCACATTCATGTTTCTCTTGGACTCGTCCTCAAGCTCACTGGTGCTTTCCCAAAGCTCCCACCTTTGTGAGAAACAGCCCTGTCAAGACTCACAAGCCTTTTTCTTTTGACCTTCATTCTTTTTGTTATCAGATCCATTCAGCCAGTGCCTTTTCTTCTTATCCCTCCCTCCTCTGCCTGAATGACTCATCTGTTGTATCCCTTTTGGCATTTAACTTCAGAGTTGTCTGGGCAGGGACTCTGTTGCTGTGATTTAACTTTATAGCATCCGGTCCTAAGGGACTCAGATCCCCAGGGATGGTCTTACAGCACTCCTGACTTCCCAGCGATTCTGTCTCCTACAGCAGGCTGCTCAAGAAGTACCTGAAAATATATTAAGCATATAGCACAATGACATATCCCAAAAGAATCTGATTTAAGGCCAAATCTTTGTTTTTACTGTACACTTTCTTGTTGAACAGTTCAAGTTAAGGACAAAGCGTCAGCCTAAATTTGCCATCTTTGGTTATCTTCTGTCACAATCTTCATCTCCTTTTAAAGCAGCTTACAAGACATACAAAAAATAAAGGTAATTTCCTTCTACTAAAAAGAATTTGTATTTCTTTATTTTTAAGAACGACTTTATTGCTACTGAAGAGACAGGCAGTTGAGGAGTCTGGAATAGTTTATTTCAGAGTTTATCAAGCATGGTGAGCATGCCGGTGACAGTGCTCAAGCAAATGCAGAAGGGGAAAGGCAGCTGCACCTGGTGGTTCCTTCAGAGATGTGTCTGAGCTGAGGGCATGTGTGCCTCTGTCTAAGGACCTGCTTGGTCATTAAGATTGATAAGGCACAGACTGGTGATGCAAGTGCAGATGGAGAAAGCATTGGGTTTGGAGTGATGGCTGCATGATGTTCATGAAGATAACTTTGTGTTCTTGATGGTGGGAGGCTTGGACAAGGGCATGGAGTTTTGCTTTAAGGAAAGGGCATGAGGGCACAGGAATGAGGGGTTGACTCAACTTACATGTGTAAATTGTCCAGAACAGAGCTCAGAATGGACCTACTGCTGGTATCAAGCCAGTGCTGGGGAAACCCCTGTTTAGCTGCAATGTTCTTTCAGGCTACACCACAAACTGACTGGAGAGTTTGGGGGGATTTATCCCCCAGCTTCTGTGTGCTGCCTTCACCAAGGTCCTGTTCTCTCCCTTGCACAAGAGAGGATGCTTATACACAAGAATTTAGGGGAAGGCTACTATCTGCCCCTGTACGATGAAGGTGGCATTACATTAATTCCAGGAAGGTAAACAAGGAGAGGGGGAGCTGTCACTGGGGAATTATAAGGCAATCTGGAGTGAAAGCTGCCTCTCACTCCTGCACTTCTTCAGAAGTGCCAAGAGAATTTAAATAAGAGTGAGACAGTATAGCTAAAATATTTAATACTAGACAACTTTTAAAATTAAAAATAAGGGAAAAGGTATATTGAAAGAAATGTCATGAAGGCACACAAAAAGACAGCTATTTTTAAATATCCTTAGGAGTATGAGAGACAGTGAGTTTCATATCATGGTATTTTTCAGTGTCAAAACCAAAATGGAATAAAATAACTATGCAATGTCAGGAATTACCCCTTCCATCTTAGGTTTTGTTGCATTTGAACGCCTTTTCTAAAAAGCATTTTGAGACTATAGTCTTTCCTCCCTCTAAATCAGTTACATATAAAAGTTTGTTCTGCCATTGTTCCTTTAAGCCTCAGCACTGTATCTGTGTATCCTGTAATGACTGGGTCATTGGGTAAGATTTGAACCATATTGAAATCAAAGTAAACCAAAGGGTGGGTTAGAGAAATTTTCATCAAGGTTTTTGTGTCCCCTGGGTCACCATCTGTGTGCTTGGTGACAATTTCAATGATTGCACCAGAAATGCGTCACTTGCTGTTTAATACCTTCATTATTGGCAGGGAAATTTCCTCTTTGTCTTTAGGGATTAACCAGAGTAATGGAATTACTATAATAGGATGAATCTTCACAAGACAAAGTAAGGAGCTGTTTCCAAATTATTACTTTTATGAGTGGAAAATAGAAGTAGTAATAATAATAATAAAAATAATAATGATAATATTTCTAAGACTAAAAATAAGACTCCAGTAAATGATACAAGATGTGGTTCCTTTATAAAAAGACTCATGCAAACCTTAAAAAAAAAAAAAAAAAAAAAAAAAACCAAACCAAAACTCCAAACAACCCAAACCCAAAGAGAAGTAAAGAAAAAACCCCAATGTATTTCAAACTAATTATTCTGCAGTCAAGTGACATCGCCTGTTGAACTGAAGCCTGGAAAAGTCAGTGTAGTATGAAAAGTGACACAATCCATAAAAACAAGTGTCACAATCAAATTTCTCTGCTCTGGTCATAGGCACATTCAAATTTGTTCTACAAGATACAGAACAGGAGGTTCTGAAAAGCAGAAAGAAATTCTTTCCAATTTCCATGGCATCGAACCCAGCAGACTGATGATTTAAACAAGCTATCTAGATTTCCAACTAGGTATGCAAGCAGAATGTAAATGCATTGGAAAATTTTTTTATTCATGCTACACTGAATTTATCTCACCATGAAGACACTTTGCAATGTCCTTTTCTCAGGATTGGTGCTGAAATGTCATTCTTGCTAATGCTTTGCATAAAAAAGGGATATTCGACTAAACGTGAAGTTGGCTATCCTAGCAGGTAAAAGAATCAGCCCTGATGGAGGATAAAGTAATAAAGGATACAACACTGGAAATATCAATAATGTCTTTTGCTTTGTGTGTGTGAAAAAGAGTGGGAGAAGCTATTTTAAATTACTTAATTAAACATAAAGAAAATGGACATGCTGGCAGCAGCTGTGAGGCAAGGATGTCGTGAATGGGATTGCCTACTAATCTCAGTTCCTGCCCATACTGCATTTGGAGAATTATTGCCTTATAATGGCTAAGAAGATCATAGAATCCTAGAATGGTTTGGGTTGGAAGGAACCTTAAAACATCACTAAGTTCCAAGCCCCTTGCCATGGGCAAGGACCATTTTCAGCAATCTGCTCTCCGCTAGAGGAGATTGCTGAAAAATAGTATCTTGTAATTGCTGCTATTGATTGGAGAAAGATTGCAACTGAAAAATATGCTAAAATTACAGCAACAGTAATAATACTGATTTTTTTTTCTTTATCTTACCCTTACCTGCTCTTTTGCAGTACTTGCAGTTATTGTTTAAGAAAAGGAGTGATATCAATCAACATACCAAAAGTACTGCAAATCCCTACCTGGATCTTCCTACATCAGTTTAAATCAAACTTATTTCACATTAAGGCAGCTAGAAATAGTATCTAGTGAGGTGCTAAAGCTGCTGTTTTGCAGTCCACAGAGAGCTCGACGGGAGTTTGCTCAGACTCAGCACAATCAGGTGAGGGCTGCTGCCAGCTCTGAGCAGGGACTCCCCTCTCAGTGGTGTGGGACTGTAGTGCCTGCTGGCTACAGACTGGAGCCATTCTACCTGAGAGCTGTAATTCAGTCTGTGAAATCTCTGTAACTGCTACAGGGCTGAATAAACAAACAAACAAATAAATTACACACACACACAGACACAACACCCCCTGGTTTAGTCCAACTCACTTTATATTGTATAGAAATGGACCTGATAGGGCAGTAACTGGAAATTAGGAAACGACCATGTATGAGACCAAGAGATGACACTTGTCTGGCAACACAAAATGATGCCTGTGTGCCAAAGCTGGTTCACCCTGCCCCTGGGTCTTGGATTGAGGAGTCTGGGTAGAGAAGTCAGTCACCTAAGAGCTGGTATCCTGAAATTTTGTTTTACTGCTTCTCAAAGGGAAAAATAACAATTGAAAATTATCTGTGACAGAGTATTGAGCCCTGGCTCTGGAGCTGTGGAAACCCTGGAAAGCCCAAGAGCATGGTGGTCTGGTAGCTATCAGACAGGGAGTTTTGGCTCTTGAGGATCCATGATGCAGCTCCATGCTCAGATCTTGTCCTGTATGGCAGGTGAGCTGTCAGGAAACTGGGAATTATCAGAAAATTTGCTAAGATGGTGGACAAGGAAGTGGGCTGAAAGGTTAGAATTAGACAAACCTGTAGGGTACCTATGAGAAAACTGGGAAATTAATAATCTCCTCAAAATTGCACAATTTTGGATAATTCCTAAATTCTGATAAGACAGAAAACTTCAGTCTTGCTTTGCTTATATTCTTTTTAATTTATACTTCTACAGTAAGAAAAAAATTCTTCTCGTTTTGTCCAGCCATTGCCAAAGAAATAATATTAAATACCATTATTGCTCAGGCTGGTTTCCTTGGTGTTAATGGAATAAAGCATCCATTGTCTTTAATGGAAGTTAGGACTCATCTGCCATTTTCCAATTTCTGTTCACTGATGTATCACCCACAGGAACTGCTAAAATGTTGCTAAGAGGTAGATTAGCAGAGGGGAAATGGAGATGAGATCCCATATGGGTGAGCTTGACTCACCAGAATACATAATCAAGTGTTTATCTGCTTTTGCTGGCTGCAGAGCTATTCCTACATCTTTAAAAGGTTCATCTAGGTCCTGATTAATCAAGGTAATCAAGGAAGATAAATCAATTAACCTATTAGATTTTTGTCAATGGTGATATTAATAGAAAAGAGGAATTGAAGGCATGAGTTTTACCAACATAATTCTAATATGGCCATGGATGTTTCAAATATCCTAGCCCTTAGAAGACACAAGAAGTACCAATACTTCTTGTTATGTACAAACTCTGAAAAGAGAAGTTTTGTCCTTCCCCAAGAGACAATTATGGCTCTTTACTGATCATGACATTTTATGGCTTTTGTACTTTTGTTCCCCCTTGTTTTTGCATGCAGTTTACAGCCAAACCTCAAGGGCATGTAGGCAGATCAAATACAAACAGTAGAATTCCTTTTCCTTTAATGATAGGACAATATTTACCTATGCAATATCATAACAGAGGATATCAGAGTGATCAATTCTTCACACTGGATTTTGAAGAAAAAGAAGGATGCATGCAGAAGTTGGTGGTACTTTTTATAGCTTTAAGGACACCCTCTGCAGGAGGCCCCACCTCTGCTGTTAGCTATGTTCAACTTTGATGATTCTCCACATTCTCTATGTACAAGATTAATTAGTTATCCCACAGAAGGTTCCTGTTTTCTTTAATTTGGTAATACATCCATCTGTCAATGCAGACGTTCTCTGAAATCCTCTGCATCTGTGAACTGTCCATTTTCAAATAACCTTTTTAACTGTGGATTATCAATCACTTTGTATTTTACTTCAGACAGATTAGGACCTGATATCTTCCTTTTACTTCAGATACAGATTAACACCTGATAATTTCTATTTTTCTTTTTTAACAAGTGTGGTTAGTATAACCTAAAGATATTTGTAATCATATTTATGTTCTTTAAATTTAATGCTGGGATTTCTCAGTGTCCCTAGAAATCCAAGTTACTCAGTTATAGTAACAGAATGTTTGTATGTATATATGTATGTGTATATGTACAACATATACAACAACTGCTATATAATTACAACAATATTGTTGGTATTTATCAAACTTGTTTAATGAAATTTGCTCACATATCTTTAGGCTTCAAACTGGCATGAGTCAAAGTGATCCCCTTGCCCCTTCCTTTTGGAGAAAAAGGAAGAAAAGAGAAAAGCTCTCGGGTAGGATTTGCTGTGCTGCCTCACTCCCCCTGCGCGGGAGAGGCTGAGGAGGCTGAGGGGCTGCTGCTGGAGGCTCTGCTCAGTGGTACCCGGTCTTCCATCTGCTCCAGGTTGTTGCTAAGGAACGTCTGCTGCAAATAACAGCAGCACCTTCCCCCACCTGCTCCCACGCCGGCTCCAAGGGCTCCGCTCTCTCTCCTTGACTCCATGGGCCAGGAAGCACCAGATGCTGCAGGATTGCGTGGAAGTTTTTCTCTCACTTTCACCCCCTCCCCAGTCACTCCTTAAATCCTCCAGAACTGAAGCACCTGCTGCCAGCCCAAGAGGAAGCTGCCCAGCCTGCTCCCTCCCAGCCCTGCCAGTGTTGGTCCTTACAGAGCTTTTCCCTTGGGCTCCCTTCCTCCCCTACTCTTCCATGGTGTGGTGAAGCACATCACGATTCAGGCCTTCAGACTCAAATGCTTTGTGCACGGATTTGCAGAGAAAAGGTGAGAATTCACGCAGCAAGTTCCCTCCTCTCCACAAATCTAGTCCCTTACAAGAGCTGTGACTTGGATCTCATAATTCATGTGTGCTTGGAGGGAAATGAAAAAGCATGTCTCTGACTACCCTCATACTTTAATGATTACTCTGTTTGAATTAATTATACTCTTTTTGGTATTTTTGAAAGATCTGTGGCTGATGGTGTGAGATATGATTTTATAAGAACAGAAGAGCCACTCGTGATTATGAAATGATATACAGTTGAGCAAATATTCTTTATCTATCTCTACTGAGAGCTAAGAAAAAGTTCATAGGCAGAGCACCCTACTATGAATAATCTTCTTATTTCTAATGCCACCCAGCCATGCAGACTTAAAGATAAGTACAGATGAACTAAGAGAGGCTGAAGTTATTAAATGTAATGGAAATGGACTTTAAATTTGGCGAATCAAAATTTTGGATTAACTTTTTCCTTTAATACGCTTAAATTGCCACCACAGCACTTCCATTTTCCTCATCAAATTAGTTAAGTGGGAGATGAAGTGATGCAAGTTCCGACCTATCAAGGAATCACAGCCTCTGAGAAGAAACAACTGAAATATGGAAATGGCTGCTGCAAAGCCAGGCCTTGTGCCAGGGTGAAATGGAGACTTTTATTCTTTAGACATTCTCCTGAAAGGAGGTTTGTACTTCCAGTGCAGCAGTGTTACCCACCATCATCTGACATTTCTTTCTGTTCCAGGTCCTCCAAGATGTTTTATTCATAACTTTGGGCTGTGCAAAAAGAGTCTTGGAGCATCCAACAGCTGGGAGAGGAAGAGGTTTGGAGGGAACATGATCTAGGTCAAAGATGTTATATGAAACTTCCCACAGCTGATGATATTTAAGGCAGCCCATTGTATGGGTGGAACTGCTGTCCTGCAGGGAGTGGGAGGGCTGGAAAGCTGCTTCTGAGGGATTCTGGGAAACCTATAGACAACATGGACTTTGTCTGCAAAGATGGTCCTGGGAGAGCCTGCCAGGTTTCTGCTTGCCCCCATGGCCAGGGCTGCAGCTCTGTCCTGGAACTGGTGGTCTTTGTAGCCAGGATTGTGTCCAGAGATTCACAGCTCATGGGCAGCACCACATGGAGTGAGGGGAAATATGGGACATCCACAGCTAGGATGGAAAACTCCCTCCTGATCTCCCACCTATCTGTGACACATGTGCTTGTGAAAATCCTTTTTCTTTTTTTTAATACAGTTTTTAATACTTCAGCAGTAACAAAAGAAACCAAACCAAACCCCACAAAATATAACCTGTTTCCAACCAGGCATGAACTGATAATATGCAAATTAGAACACCTCAAAATCAAATCATCTCCATAAGAGAGACTCCACTAGAGGAATCACAAAGGTTGTGGGCTTTTTTTCTTTCATTTCCATTTAATTTCCTTTAATTTTCAGTAGCGTCTGTGTTAAAAACATCCCAAATTAATGTGAGTGCAAATTTAAATTATCATTGAAATCAGCAAAATTAGCTGAAAGCTTTGGCCTTAAATAAAAATGCTTCTCTATTTAAAATCAAATTGGTCTCATCTGTGCTGTCCAGAGTTATTATTACATGAAAAATAAAGTGTGTGAGTAGCTTGCCTCTGGTTACTATCCTCATGAGTCAGATGTCCTCATGTACAAGCAGGTTTGGGGGCTATAAACACTGTGGTTCTTCCCTTAATTGAATCAATGGGAGTTCTGCTAATAATTTCAGTGGGAAATGGTTTTTCTCATGAAATATTTCATATTTTTAGGGCCTCTCCAAGTCTGCATGAGGGTTCTTTTCATCTTGGGAATAGGTTGAGTCCAGCTTTAGACTAGACAGGAGTAACAAGTCACCTCTGTAACCATATCCCTCAAGAAAGCTGGTGCTGTGTAGAGCATCTCAGTTTAGCTACTCAAAAAAGAGAAACAACCCAAAGGGAAGCATCTCTGCCAAAAATTATGTCATGGGGACACACCACCTGCCCCCAAAGGGCTGAGACATAGATCCAGGGCTCTGGAGAATACTGTGAAGGGACCTCCAAGCTGGTTTGTGAGGGTCATGTTTGCATCCAGAGCAGGACAACAGCATTTGTGGTGCTGAGCCAAAGCAATTTTGCTTTCTTGGTCTCTGCCCTATGCCATGAAGGTGCATTGCAGTCAGAGCAGCTTTCAAATCTATTTCCTTCACCCTGTTGCTTTGGGAAAATCTGTGCTTACTTAGTCACTTGGGAGATGATTTTCCTTCTTTCCTGTTTTGCTTATTATAGCTTCTGTTATTTGATGTTATCAGAGTATGGGGGATTGACGTGTTTGAGTTGGTTATAATTTTTTCTTGAATTCTGCTTTTTTTTTTTTTTAAGGTACATTGATTATTGATATGGGATGAAGACTTGTCTATTTACCCATTTGTTCATCAATTAAATTTCCAGGTGCCCAAAGATATTTGTGTCCAAGGAAAAAAGAGAATCCCAACTACAATCACACGGAAATGTGAAAACTGCAGCTAAAATATCAGTATAGGTGGATGTTGAGGATTATTAAACTGTTCCAGCTCACACCTCCCAACAAACCAGGGCTCTGGCTTTTGTTTCTAGTTGCTCTGATCCCTCTCCCTCTGTTGCAAAGATACAAAACAAAATAATTGTGTGTTAAGGCTGCCAGCTCCTTATTCCCTATCCCTAACTAAATCCCCCTAATATTCATGGTAAGGAACTGATTATAGAGTATGCTGTTGGCTGGGGGTTTTTTCCCCCTTTTTACCATCTGTCTGCTGTGAATTCATCTGAAATCCCTGGCTTCACCAGCTAAAATGTTCTCAGCAATGCAATTTTTTTTTCTCTTCTAATTATCCTTTTAATTTTCTTCTGCTCAACTCCCACACTTCCTCCCCCTTACCAGATTGTTTATATTTTTCCAAAGAGCTTCTGAGAATTGCTTATCCTGCTCTTTTCACCCTTTACCTGCTCCTTATTCCAGAAATTACTCTCTTGTACCCTCCCTTGCTGTGATCTTGCAGGAGTGAATGTGGATCGCAGCCTTCACAACAGTTTCTGACAAATTGCCCCATGGAGAAATAATCTGTGATATTAAGAGTGTTTTCCTGTTACTCAGACCTCTCTGTTCTGCATTAGCAAGTGGGACAGATTCCAGTGATTATGAAGAGGTTTGGTACAAACGAATAATACTTTATCTGTGGAGAGAGATACTTCATCCAATGACATCACCCAGCTCCACAAGAATCTGCTAACTGAGAATTGACTCAAAACATGGCTTTAAAGTAGTATTTGAGTTGCTGGAAAAGTGCAGACTGGAAAGAAATCATGGGGCTGGTGCTGGGAACAGTATAGGCATGGAAGATTTAGGAATGAAACTGTCATCTTCCCAGCCTGGGGGCTTGATCTGGGCCCAGATGCAGACAACCAGCACAAGGAATAAGTGAGACTGAGGTGTCTGGCTCTGAATTCTCATTGCCATGACTTGTTTTTAGGTGTCATTCAAGACTGGTGACATCTGAACTTTCCTGCCTCTTCAAATTTCCTCAGCCTCAGCAGAGCCCTCTCTGAGCCCCTGCCTCTTGTCTGAATGCAATCAGGGAGCAGGAAGGAGGCAGCACGAGGCTGGTGTCTCCTGAGGAGCTCTGTGCAGTTTTTAGATATTCCCTAACATGCAGTGACAGAACTGGGTTCCCCAAGAAGCTGTTGCTGGTGGTTTTATGTAATAGCCAACTCCATAAACACATTTGTAGATCTCTATAAAAAGCCTTTGCTGTAGTGTCTGCATATGAACTGCTGTGCACTTCATGCAACATATATAGAACACAGTACATGTGAGGTATTCATAACAAATACACTGTCACTTGTACAAAAATAACCATATTAATATAATATAATTATGTGTTTTATATAATACTGTAGTGGTTTAACCCCAGCAGGCAACTAGGTAGCACACAACCACTCGCTCCAGTCCTCCCCTGCTCCCTGTGGGATGGGAAAGAGAAACAGAAGAGTAAAAGTGAGAAAAGTCGTGGGTTGAGATAAGGACACATTAATAAGTAAAGCAAGAACCATGCACACAAGAAAAGCAGAACAAGGAATTCATTCACCACTTCCCAAGTTCAGGCAGTTGTTCAGGCCAGGGAAGCAGCTCTCCATCACTCATACCAGATACTTGGGAAGACAAACACCATCACTCCAAACTGTTCAAGATGACTGAGTCCAACCATTAACCCAGCACTGCCAAGTCATTACTGAACCTTGTCCCCAGGTACCACATACACAGTGATTCCACCACTCCCCTGGGCCTTTCAAAAACAATGACAAGGGTCTTGGCAATGGTATCGGCCAACTCTCAACACCCTAATTTGTGTATCCTGTGATTCCATGGACTTGAAGTTGTTCAGTTGGTTTAAGTGCTTCCTACCCACATTTTCCTCTGGAGAGGTCAATGGTGCCTTCCCACAAAATCTGCTGGTGGGATCAGGGGTCTTGGAGGCCAGAGAACAGACCTTTTGAGTGAACTTGCAGAGTAGAAATAAAACTGTGCTTTCTAAGTCCATCCACCTCACATCCAAATATTTCGTTCTAACAACCACTCAAACTATAGCAGTTCAGAGATATTTCATAGAATCACAGAATCATTAAGGTTGGAAAAAACCTCTAAGATCATTGAGTCCAATCATCAACCCAGCACCACCACCATGTTCACCACTAAACCACATCCTCATGTGCCAAACAAATTGCTTGAACATATCCAGGGGTGGTGACTCCATTGTTTCCCGGGACAGCTTTTTCCAGTTCTTAACAACCCTTTCTATGAAGAATTTTTTTCCTAATATCTAGGCTAAAACTTGAGGTTAAAAACCCTGGGAAAACTTGAGGCCATTTCCTCTCATCCCGTCACTTGTTACCTGGGAAAAGAGAGCGACACCCATATCACCACAACCTCCTTTCAGGCTTGACATTGAATTATGTCTATCTAAACTGCTGTGGTCAATCTCAAAAAGATAGTCCAGAGCTTTTTACTCTTCCTCAGGTTGGTGTCCTCTATTCACTTTACCTTGAGGCACCATGGTTCCCTTGATAGCTGAGCTGTCCCCACGATTCACGTGTCACTTTTTTTGAACAGTAAGTTTTACCATTTGAAAAACAGAAAGGACATAACTTTTTCAAACAGTTTTCTTTCATCAAAAAACAAACAAATCAATAGAAGTAGACCAACTCTCACTGGTCATATTTTGTCCATTATGTCCAAGATCAGGGACGTTCTTGGAGGTTAAATTCACTCCTGTGAAAACCAAGCAGTGCAACAGAGACCTTGTTCTTGGTCAGCCACTTGGAGACAAGAGGCCACAGGAATTTTTGCAGCTGACGGGGACAGACTGGCTTGAGCAGAAGAATGGAGGACAAGAAGGAAGTCTCCATGCCCGGACTTCTTCTATGAACAAAGAATGCAGCTGAGGGGAAGAGATTGGCAAGATACAAGACACCAGCTCACAGTGATGCAGATTTTACTATAGTGCAGCTACTGACCCTGAAACCTCCTGCCAGCCAGGGATGCTGCAGTATTGACTGTGCAGTCAGGTTTGCAGCAGAGCAAGGACCCTGAATGCACAGCTGATCAAATGAGCCATCAATCTAGTGACTCACTCTGTGTACTTAAACCTCCTGCTCAAAGTCAGGTTATAATTCATACAGCTGAACACATCCCAGAGCAGCTGCCTTAAACTTAAGGCAAGAGATGCTAAAGGAGGTAAAGCAGCTGAAAAATTAAATTGACAGTTACTAATGATAAACATGAGGACTCCTTCTCCTGATCTCCTTCAAATAGCATCTCATAAAATCACAGAAATGGGGTTTTTTAACTCATTGGGGATTACCTTTATAGCAATGCAAGGAGGAACATTAGAAGATTACTGGAGTAGGAAATTGCTGACCATGCAAAGAGTGGGCAATGAACATGGCTTTAAAAGGGACAGGACAAGCCAGGTGTGAAAGAGAGGCATTGTTTCCTTGTGTGACTCTGCACCAACTAAAGGCACTGGGGCTGGATCTTGATTTGTTTGCCTACAAGCAGATTTCTAGGGCCATGTGAGATGGCTTGAGGTGTCTGAACAACTGCACAAGGAAGTCTGAAGTGACACAGTACTTCACAGACTGACAGTCTTCAAGACCAGATGCTAAAAGCCAGATTGTGAGACTCTAGGAGATCTCAAATGGCACTGTCATGATCAGACATAGTACACATCTATAGTACAGATCACTCAAGTCAGCTCAGGTGACTCCTTCCCCTTTCATAGTCTGTGACTAGCAGAGGGGAAACCTTTGATGCAACACTGCTCTTGTGCACAGAGCATCTGCTGGTACATTAGTTTAGGCAAATTTCATTTAATGGAATAGGGAAGGAAAATATGGTAGTGTTGCAATTTAAATTCTGTGTATGATTCATGTCTGGGGCACAGATTTTGCATGTAAGTCATTGCAGTGTTTTCTGTGCTCACCTCCTGTGCACAAAATGGGCATAACTGCATTTTCCCTATTTTATAAAAGTGACCTGAAGTACAATGTGTTAATCAGGAGGAGAAGCTCTGACACCCAAATAGAAGGCATTGCCATAGACATGGGGCTGATGTGCAGTAAGAGCTGTTTTTGTCAGGTCAGCTGTATTAGGGTCTTAAATAGAATCCAGTTATTATGAATAACTATAACTATAACTAGCATTCAGACAGCTCCCTAATGCTGCATTCAGTAGGAACAAGGAAATAATGGCTTTCTGGAAAGAGCTTTTTACTTTCTTAAAAGACAAAAGGCCTAAATGTTTTCTCCAGATATCCTTGTTTTCCAAGTTGCAAATCTTGTTTTGGTGGAGCTGATGTGCTAAAGCACCTCAAAAAGTATGATAGGAGCATGCTAAGGTCTCTGTAAAGATGGCATAAACTACTTGTTAGCAGCTCTTTAGACACCCACATGCAAATTGGGCTAGTGGAAGAATGTGGAAAAATTTGGTCTTTATGTCCCAAACATGAGCATAAGGAAACAATTAGATATCAGGATGTTGGTTTTAATTGTTGTACTTATATTGATTTTAAGTCAAATTGACAGAAGTAGTTTATCTGCTGACATCATTGCAATAAATGGTACAGAACTGAAGTGTCAAAGTCAGACCCCATAAAATGGTTCTAACTGCTGCCCCTAGGAATATGTATCTTTTTGTCTTTCTAAAGATAAAGCTACTGTGGAAGCTGATGAAGCAGATGTTTATAATTGGAACAATGTTCAAAATTTAGTTCAGTACTTGGGGACTACTCCTCTGACATAGCATAGTCCAGGGATATTCAGGGATGCCTTTGTTACTTCCTCAGAAGTCTCCTTTCCTCAGAGGATTCCTCTCTGCTACAGAGTCTGTGAAGGGGAAGGCTTAGAACTGGGTCAGTCCTTAAGATCCCATGTCATGGAATCATAGAATCATTTGGTTGGAAAAGCCCCCTAAAATCCAACCATCAGCACAGCACTGCCAAGCCCACCACTAAACCATGTCCCTCAGTGACACATCTTCACATCTTTTAGATATCTCCAGGGATGATGACTCCACCACTGCTGTGGGCAGCCCCTTCCAATGATTGACAACCCTTTCAGTGAAGAAAATTCCCTAATATCCAATAAAAACATTTTGAGGCTGTTTCCTCTTGCTTTTGGAACATGAAGGATTGTCTTGCACATCTTTGTTTCGGTTCCCTGTTCAGTCACAGATTTCTTTGTGCTCCATGAGGACAGCAGACCATTAGGATCAGGAGCTGGAAGACTGCACTTCCCATATGGCTTCTGCCTTGTCTGGCCATTGTCCCTGCTACTGTGCAGCACCCCAAAACTTCCTGTGTGGCCTCACTGATACCCTTTCCAACTGTGTCGTAACACCTGCTGCCTGTATTTCTATGGTAGCATGGGCAAAATGCATAAATAAACACAAAGGAAAGAGAGAAAAAGGCAGTTGCTCCTTTGGGCAGTTTTATTCAAGGGAAAACAAGGCAACGATTTTGGTGGCTCATCTCACATAATATTTTGCTCCCATGGAAGAAAGGTGTAATATATCAGGACTGCATGTCTGTTGAAAGTTTATTTTGGCAGCTATTGCTTCCAAAATAAAGCTGGCTTTTAAATATTGGGGGTCATATCAAACCCTATAATTATGTCAACACCAGATTGCCAACTGCCATGAAATACTGAAACCTGGCAAAAAAGACAACCTATCAAAATTATTTCTCAATAAAATCAGTAGAGAAAATAAAATGAATGTTAGTAAAAGCTTTAAGATTGTTTCATAGAAAAAGAGATTTTTTTTCCTCTTAATCTAATCTTAGTTCCTAAACTCACTTTATATTTTAATATGTAATTTGGTCTTATTGGCTTTTTAATAGTTTGTACAATAGATTCAGCACAAACAAGTTATTTAGTGCTCCATTGTAAAGACAGGTGGGAATCCTAAATTGCTTTAAGAACATAATTTCTTGATATGGAGAAGCATTTTTAATGTGCTAGCTGTATTTATTGTGCTTTTATAGTATGAAGTTTTATTAAGAAAAAAAGTTGGGAGAGTGAAAAACAAAATGCAAATTTTCCCCCTAGTTTTGTTGTTGATGTTTGATTCTCTAGGCCAAAATATTCTTTCTTGCTTCTGTAAGTAGATCCGCAAAACTCAGTGGAGATGTACAGGTGTAAAGCCAGTGCAAATATCTTCTGTGTTATGCTGTGTGGTGATCCTGCCTCTCACCTCCTTTTCTTATAAAAACCCAAGATTTTGATGTAAAATCTAAAAGCTGTTCAGCAATAATTGTATTTTGCTTTTGCACTGTGCTTTTCTTAAGGTTCTTTCTGTGACAGCCTCCATTTAATGACAGGACAGAACTCATAGGAAGACCAAGGGATTTTTTCAGACATGCTTAGAGGAACTGAGAGCAAAATTTCTATGGAGAGTGCACTAGTCACTAGTCTCTTGTTACTAAGAATTGAAGATCATTTTTGGAAGGGTTTTTTCCTCCCAAATGTGAGTTCCAAGAAGCACTTTCCTCATCAGATGGGAAAAGGGGAAATATTTTACGGCTGTCAAAATTAGGCAGCAGCGTTCCTAGAAGGCTTTAAGGATGCAATTCAAAATTCAAGCCAGGTGAAGTATGGAAGCCTACATCTCTGCTAACAAACTGGCTGTGGAGACAGCTGGCACACTCAGATTGTGTATGTGGGGCTGAATTCCCTTCTCCAAAACACAAGTCTGCATCCAAACTGCTTCTTGGTTCACACTGCTCCCTGGACCAGCCTGACCATTTTCTGTGAAAATGGAGAATGCAGGAAAATAGACACAAAACACATTGTTTATGTTTCAAACAATGCTGGGGCCCCAGTCCTGTGCTGTTCTGGTCCTGTTTATTTCATTAATCAGGATGTAGCCAAGGAGACAGATTGGGAATTAAAAGCACAGACAGGGATCAGATGATTCCAATTTCATCTATTAAAATGTCAAAAAGCCTACTGAGCACTGACCAGGCACCTTATGCATAAATCAGCCATGAAAACCTAGAAACCATTTTCAGCTATTGGAGCATTTTTACTTTCACTCTCAGGAAAAGACTCTGATAGATTATGAGCATATATTGGGTACAAAAGAAAATTTCAGTGTTTGTGTGTGGTCTGAAACCCCTGCATCATGAGGAACACTGAAGCATATAAGAACAGGGTGATGCAAGACCTAGAGATGCTCTGGTCCAACTATGTTGTAGTAATGTGGATCTCAGATCAAAGCCAGACCTGCTGTAAATTCTTGGAGCTACCACAGCTCTGTTACTCGCACAGAAAAATAGAAAATTAAATAAGGCAGAATAATGAAATTGTAGAATCACAAAATGGTTGGAGTTGGAAAGGACCTTACAGATCATCCAGTTCCAACCCCCGTCCCTGAGCAGGGACACCTTCCACTAGACCAGACTGCTCAGAGCCCCATTCAGCCTGGCCTTGGAAACCTCCAGGGACGGGAAGTCCACAGTCCCTCTGGGAAATGTGCTCAGAGGGATACAATAATTTATTCAAGGTCTAATCCCAAGTCACTAGCAGAGTAGGAAAAATAATTTTGATCTCCTCTTTCCAGGTGATCACTATGCTAGCTGACTTTATTCATAGCATGCAATAGCATGCTGTTAGAGGCAGATCAAATCTCAGTGGGAAAAAAAAGCCTCTGAAAGCACCATTTTTTATTCCTTGTCCAGGCAGGGGCCAAGCTATTACAACATGGAAAGGAAAAGCTTAAATTATCCCCAAATACTGTTTTCAGAAATCCCCATACTTCCACCTGTGGCACATAAAGATTACAGATGTGTCTCCTGGAGACTGAAATTTGGCTTATAGTTAACCAATCAGTCCACTGCAGTTCTAGGTCAGTTTTACTGGTTTTTTTTTTTTTTTTTTTTT
>WBNO01030140.1:320058-338469 GCA_013400575.1 Peucedramus taeniatus
TTTTTTTTTTTGTGCCTACATTGTGCTGGCTTACATCTAAGTTGAAGCAACTCTTTTGGATAGTCTAAGACATATATGTTTTTTTTTTTTCTCTAAGCCTGATTCCACCTGGCTGTTTAACTATGGATTTCCTGTGGATGTGCTGTCATGGTTTTCAAAAAGCATTGTGTCTTTGTTGACAATGAAGCCATCTCAGAAGGTGAGCTCACAGAGAGCCTCAGGTGGGATATTCTTGAGTCCTCTTGTATACAGACCTAAAAAATCTTTTCAAACTCAATCTACTTTCCTGTCAGTTGCAGCATTCCCCCTTACCCCTAGCTCCCAACCTCAGTGTCCTAATTTCCTCCCTGACTGATTGCATGAGTCTTTTTTCCTTCTGCTGCTATTGTTGCTGTCATTGTTACCCTTGTTATTTGGGGAAGTGTTCTGCAGCTCCGTTAAGCATCCTGAAGCCAAAGAAAAATGTGTTAGGAAGTCACAACGATGGGGAGGGATTCAGTGGGGACATCTGCTGACAATCCTGTTAGGTCAGCAGCTCATGGCATTGACAGCCTGATAGCCCTAAGACCTAAAAAACTGCAACACTGGAAAGCTGACAACTTCTGCTGCCAGAAATCTGAGGATCCCTTGTCACAGCAAATGCAGGCACAGCTCCTGAGCAGTCAGGGTGAAAGCTGAGCCTGGAAGGCTCTGTGTGCCTTCACCTGCTGCTGTGGAAGATGAAAACTGAGCAGGATCAGACTGCAGAAAGGGCTGGTTTGGTTTTTTCCTTCTGAGCCCAGATCTATGTCCAGCACTGGACTCCCCTTTGCAAGAAAGACATTGCAAAGTGCAGGAGATCAGCAAATCCCCCCAGAGATGGCTGGGGCTGAAGCTCTTGCCTGGTGGGCAGAGGCTGAGGGGGCCCAGAGAAGCTGTGAAATCTCACCTTGGTCAGTAAAAAAAAAAAAAGGGATGAGGTGTTGAGCAACCTGATTTTAGCTGGCCTTTCTTTGAGAAAGGCAGGGAAACAGGTGGCCTTCAAAGTTCATTTCCAGCCTTGATTTTCCTGTGCTTCTGTCCACCATGAGGAGTTGTTATTCCAGAGTTCCAGTAAAAACTCTGGCCACTGATGTGTTTTGGGTTTTTGGACAAAGTTAAAAAAAAGAAAAAATAGAGCTTGTAAAGATTTAATGGTTAAAGCTGCTGATCAGTTAATGGAAACCATTAGCAAACAAATGTTCTGTGGACAACAAAAGGGAAAAAAAATTTGTCAAGTGCAAGCAAAAATATAATATAATTATTGTTTTGGAAAAAAAAGAAGAATTACAGGGAACTCAAAATAGCAAATGTTGATGAATAAATAAGTTAATTGAAAACTTTTGATTCCAAAATCATCAGAGTAGGGTTTTGTTGTTGTTTTTTTTGTTGTTTGGGTGGTTTTTTTGTTTTGTTTTTTTTTTTTTTTTTTTTTTAGTTTTGTTTTTTGTTTTTTTTTTGGGTTTTTTTTTTTTTTTTGGCAACTTAAAATGTGAACTTGTAACTTAGAATTCAGTTTTTCAGTCTTCAGAGAGAAGGCTCCAGTTCAATTTTTTCCATTTGCTTCTAATATATAATTGCAGGAAAAAACTGTGTATACTAAGACATAAAAGAAAAAAAGAAAAATCTCTTGATGTCACATTATGTGGCCACAGAGGGTTTGTCAGGATCTCTGAGCAAGCAGCACCAAAAACTTTTAGGATTGTACACTGTGAACCAGTAGAGTAAGACTTCACTCAGCTGGCAGTCATGCCCTTCCCTATTGCCAAGGGGTAAAGTTGCCTCTTTGTTCCACTACTGATTGCAACCATTTTTTATCTTCTGAATCTCCCTCCTTAGAGTGAAATTTTTCAGGTTTATTCTCTGCCAGGTCACCTTCAAAGCAAGTCCAGCTATTTTTTTGTATAAAATACATATTAGGTAAGAAACCAGCATCCCTTTTGACCATCTTCTCTTCCTCCCACCACCATTTATTCTTATCCAAACATTGTGATTTAATCTGCATGTGTGGCTGATGGAATAACTCTTAGATTGAAGCTGGACACTTTTTGTTTACATTTTATTGTCCTTCTTCCATTAAGGTAAGGACAATCTGACTCTATTTATGCTGCCTCTGAGCTTTTCCCTTTCAGTTTTTGCTGAAATATATACTTCTGATCCCTGCATGGCAATTGGGGTAGTTTGGATTTCAGAATGGACTGCTCCCAGAAGAGTCCTAAAAAACCCTCAGGGTCCAGCTATTTGTGACATGCATCACTTGTTCGTGAGGTGGCATATGCAGGACCTCAGCTAATCCAGGTTACTTTGTAATGGCTGAACACAGACTGCAGATGGGTCTGCCTCTATTAACAGATGCAAATGGAATCACTTTTACAGGTTGCAATAAAATGTCTATTACAGAACACTACAGTACCTACCTTTTGGTATGGTTGGCATGGCCATGTCCCCTTCCTGTGCAGGGGAATCAGGGGCTCTTTAAGGCTGCCACTGGAAATTCTCTAAAATCCCATACCAGCTGTTCCATCTGGACAGAGACGTGCAGTTAGATAAGTATCATCTCAGGGTCGTAGAGGACATCTCCATGACTTGGGAGACAGTCATTGGACTGGGAATGCTTCACAAAAATCTCCTGCCTTTGGAGTCTACAAGGTATCTTTGGAGTCAGACCAACTATAACCAGTCAAGTCCCTACAGTGACTGGTGACCAGAAATTGATAAAAAACAGATGGAAAAAGCCTTTCTGCATGGGGCCCAGCAAGTCACTAAAAGGAAGAAGGACCTGCCTTCCTCAGGGTGCACCAGCTGGAGATCTGATGAGAAGCTGCAAGAAGCATGGACTGAGGCTGCAAGAGCTGTCCTGCTTTCTTGTGTTCCTTTGGATGATGAAGTAGATGACCTTTAGAGTCCCAGCCCAAACCATCCTATGATTCTACAAATGAAGCATGGCCAGTTGCAAGCCCAGCTGTCTTTAAGCACAGCTCACCTGTTTGTTTGGGCATCTGGGGGTGTGTGCAGATGTACATATCTGTAGAGAAAGGCAAAAGGAGAATTCATGTTGAAACAGCTGAAACACTGGTAGAAATCAGAAAGGTGGTGTGTGTAAGGGTGCTAGCTACATTGTCACTGGAATTTAAAGCAAGCTCAGACCAAAAGGTCAGTACAGTTTCTGATGATGTTAAGTACTTCTAGCACAAGTGGTTGGTGCTGCAGATGCTTCCAGTTTCCTATCTTTGCTGAAAAGGGAAATGCTGCACTAAAGAACAATTCTTTCCTGCAGTAAGAAAAATAGCTTTGCCAAAAGAAATAGGTACACACTGCCATTCAGATTACCTAATGACTTAAGATAATGTTCAAATTCAGATCAGTGATGCTTGGTCTGAATCAGGCAGAAAAAGGCATTTACCCTTGATGTCTTACCCCGTACAAGTGAGAAGCCAAATAATTTACCAGTCAGTGAAGTAGATCTAACAGAGGGTTTCAAAGATGTTTTTAACCACCTCTACTATGAGTTACCACCTTCCAGGCCTGCCTGGTGAATTGCTGACTCTGAAAAAGCAGCACTGTGCCCCCATCCACTGATCCAAAATTCTGACCTTGATGTAGTGAAATAAGTATGGGACCAATGTCTTTTTTTTGTGAATTGTTTTATACAAAATGCTTACCCCTGCATAACCTCTGGAGCATCTGAAGTCACTATGGTTACTCTCTTAACTACAAAATTTCATAGTAAATTGTACAAAACATAGTAAAAGAAAACCACTGGAGACTGGACTCTTGCTAGAAAGTGATGGTGCAGTCCCATGACTTTCCTTACCTGGAATCTTGACAGATTCCATAAGACATCCCATAAGACAGCTCAGTTATTGACTTCACTTTGAAGGATTTCTTGGAAGCACAGGCTTTTTCTTTTTGTTCTGCTTCTATGTTAGTAACCAAAAAATACATGAAGGAAATCAATGTGAATTAAAAATGTTAACTCCCAGTTATTATGAAGGGAATGAAGAGAATACAGTGAGCTGGGGACCTTAATTGTATATCTTTCAGAGTGTTTGAAAAATATGGGTTTACTTGCTATACTTATTGCCTTTATTATCCAGTACAATTTGTAGTCAGAAATATATGAGAGTCAATTAAGGTTTTGAAGAAAAGTTTTCTTTTCTTTTCCAAACGAAAGTGTCATATATCATGGAATATCAACTCCAGTGTTAGACTAGCAGAAATTTACTGCATCATGTCCCTGCAGTGAAAATTTGCAGCTAGATTAATGTTCCTTTAGCTGGCATTAAATCAATTCCATACATATGCTCGTATTTTCACCAGTGACATTCTGCAATAGCTGATGTTTTGTAGGAGCTGTAAAGAAAAAAATCAGAAGATTTTTTTCAAGCTTCATATATATTTATGTATATACAAGTGAACAAGATACTTCATGCTTCACTTGCTATGAAAAAGTCTTGAGTTTTAAAGTTGGCCAACTCTTTGTGTTTTTCATGGCTATACACTGCTTATTATCAGCACACCTTCATATAGTTGAGAAGCATCTAGAGTTACATAGATCTAATCTGGATAGAATTGACATTTTCTTTTTCCCCCCAGTTTATTGGAAATGCTCTTGTTATGAAACTTGCACGTCAGCAATTGACATATTGGGCTAAAACTGTCGCATCTTCCTACCTAATGCTCACCATGCTGTAGCTGATTTCATCCTGGCTGATTGTCAGGGGATCCATGAGATAAAAACCCTCAACGGCAAGACATGAACTGCCCAAAGAGGTTCTGTACGTCTGAGGGACTGCACCTCCTGACCAGGGCCCAGCAGTCTCCAAAAAGGCCATTTTTCTCCTGAATGCTCCTTCTCAAGAACCGATGCCAAGGAGAGTAGAGTCAGCTCATTCAGGATGCTCTCATGGAGCAACCACTGCAGCCCTGGGGACAAGGACAGTGTCAGCTACCCAGAGCATAAGAAGTGGTTTGTGCAGCATCATCACAACATCTCTGGTAACCAAGCCAGTGGAATTTTCTCTTCTCAGTTACCTTTTGGCAGATAAAACCACACTGACTGCCTTGGTCACCAGTTGCTGTAACTGCCCCTCTTGCACTGGAAGGGTCTCTCTGCTGCTTGACGTGACTCCAGGCAATATGAATTTTCATGAAAAAAGGCCATTTCCTCATCTAGAGGATCTGGTCTGAAAAATAAAACCTCATTTTATGTCACAGTGATAAAGGAGTGAGTCTAATGGGTGGAGAAACCACAGCAAGAGGTCCCCTCTGAGACTTGCAAGTAGCTCTTATGTGGATTTGCAATTGAGGAATTTACTGGGATTTATGGATTTACAAGCATTCAAGTACAGGTATATTGTGTGCTGAGACACCCTAGGATGTATAGATAATATAGCAAAGACAGATTAAAAAATGTGGATATCTCTAAATATGCCCAGGGAAAAAATATTCATTTTCCAGCACTTTTGAGTGTAATGAGGGACCTGTGAAAGATTTTGAGGTCTCTTGGAGTGAAAATTAGTGGGAAGTGCTGATCCTGAAAGCCGGCCTCAGGGTGCCAGGGAGCTGATCTAGCCCCTTTATTTCTGTCTGATCTCCATTCTCTAGTAACTAAGCACCTCACAGGCATGTCCAGCTCTCAAGGAGATAGGAAATACTCATTGTATTTCAGAGGAGGGAATAGAAATATAGAGAAGATTACCATAAAAAATTGATTTGCATTAATATCCAGGGCTCCAGGTGATCAGCCACAATCCTGAGGTGTTTTGAATTTCCTTGTGTATCTAAATTTTATGGCAAAAGGACTCTAGCTTGGAAAAGTAACCCTTTCTGCACAGGTAAAAATTGGCAGGTAAGGTTTCCTTGGAATGCTGCTCTGATGTATTATTTTGTGATGCTTTCATGTTCCTAAGATCATGTATAAAATCTGTCACTAACCTGGGTAACAAATTTGAGCTGCCTGAATGCCTGTTTTGCACACAGTTTTCTATCTCTGTTTTTTTAGCTATGTTGTTAATATCAGATAAAATTTTTCTAAGAGGCATCCAGAAACAGTAGCATCCTCCAGTTTTTTTCAAAGAAGGGATTCAGTTTGTTGCTCTGGTTTTGTAGGTCCTTTGTCTCTATTTCTTAACCCTTTGTCCTGTTGTGATAAGTAAGTTTTGACAGCACAGAACGCAGGTGATATCTAATATTGGAAGGAGAGGTTTGAGGGGTTTTTTTGACATGTGAGGCAGCAAAATTATAAATTAAGATAAACTAATGGGTCACAAACAAAACAACCCATTAAGCCTTTATTTTTTCAAGTTGCTTGAATGACTCAGCTGCGGTCAGCAGAACTGAGGATAAAGAGGGGCCTCTTACACATATATTTATCATTACAAATCAAAATTATCCCAACAGAGGTGTTATGAATGTGGTTCCTTTTTAATACATATATATTGGGGTTTGCTTTCCCCCTTCCCCCAATTAATGTATAATTTTCAGTGCCAGGTGAACTGTGCACAGGAGAATCATAAATGAAAATCTAACTGCAAAAATCCTCAAAGAGCTCACAGCCCTGGAACACAGCTGATCATTAAGTATCTTCCAGTTTTTGCATGCAGCAGCCATTGCACTGGTTTACAGACCTCCACCTGCTTTATTGTTTTTTAGGAAGGATGTCACATTTTCCACAGAGGTGACTGACTCTCTAAAACTAAAGATAAGCTGCATAAGAATTTTGTTTCTTAAATTTCTGATTTGGAAACTGCGCAATGTGTTTTATCCATTAATTTTTTATATCTGTTGTGCTTTCAGTTTTTTTTAATATAGGTTTTATGACATAAATATGGTATAGGAAAAGAAAGTCTGAGCATCATAATAGTTTCAGGCTTTGTTCTTGAAGTGTTCAATTTTTTATCTTCTGCGCTACTTCTTGGGGTTTATTTTTTGCTTATGTATGCACATGCATGCATTATCCATACACATGCTTCTCTATCATCTCTATTGCCTACCCTGCCTTTTTTTATAAATCACTTTTTAAAATTACTGACTATTCTCTGTGTCGTACGTAATTTAATACAATATTTATAATCATGGTAAAATGAACAATCACGCAGCGCTCTTCCATGCATAGTTTGAAGCAATCTTCATAAATAAGGATTTAATAAAAAACAGGTTTCATTTTTTACACTCTAATTAAAAATTAAGAAGAAACAAAATAAAAGAAGAGCAATAAAAACAGACTGAATTCTTCTCTAAATTGCATACACTAACCTGATTGTATTCACTGGATTTACTTTTATTTAGAATGTGTATAAGGGAGAAAAGCAGAGCTTGGAGTTGCCATTGCTGAAATGGAGAGTGAGTGCAATAACAGGGTAGTAAGTAAGGGCTGCCTCTAGCATGCTCCTTCAAAGAAGCTCATGTGCCTTTGGTCACTCTCTGAGAGTGTTACCTGAAAATTCATTAAAGACAAAGCTTCAGGTTTAGCAAGGCAGCCAACAGATCAGCAGAGACCAGGGAAATCTTTTTCACTGTTGATTTATTGCTGCTCAGCTGACTGATAGGAGTGGGTTGTGCCCTGGCTGTGGTGACCCCACACCCTTTTCTGGGGTCCTTGTTTTGTACTTCCCTACCTTTGCCCTGCTCTGTTGGGTGACCTGTACTGGAGGCTGTGAGAATTTGATCCATCAGAGACTTGTCATCCACAAGGGGCTCATTCTCACCCTCTGGAAACAAAAGTGAATGGTGAAGTGGTGTGGTGCAGATGGGACTATGGTTCCAAGATCAAAGCTCAAATTCTAATTGCTGCTCAGAGGGGTTTCTCATAAGTAATGTAAAATATGCACAAGGTACTGGAAGGATAAATTGGAATGGGGAAATCCTGGTCCCCACTCTGAAAAGGGCCACTGAGTCATCCTCACCTTTTCTTCTCCATTGTCTTTTGCCTTCTATTGTGCCCAGCTCTGGTGCCCCAAGACAGGAAAGATGGAGCAAATCCAGATGAGACCATGGAGATGCTCAGAGGGTTGGAGCACCTCTCCTGTGAGGGTGCAAGACTTGGAGTTGTTGAACCTGGAGAAGGGAAAGCTTCAGAAAGAACCTACAGCTCCTTCCAGTACCTAAAGGGGACTACAAGAGATGTGGGGAGGGATTTTTGACAAGGGCATGGAGTGACAGGGCAACAGGAATGGCTTTAAGCTAAAGGAGGGGAGGGTTAGATTAGATGCAAGGGAGAAATTCTTCACTGTGAGGATGGTGAGGCACTGCAACAGACTGCCCAGAGAAACTGTGGATACCCCAAGCCTAGAAGTGTTCAAGGCCAGGCTGGATGGAGCTTTGAACAAACTGATCTAGTGGAAGAGGTCCCTGCCCATGACAGCAGAGTTGGAACAAGATGATTTTTCAAGTCCCTTTCAACCCAAAACGTTCTATGATTCTATGTGGCTTTTTCTGTTGCTTTGTGAAATCCACATAGAGAGAGAATGTTATAGTTTTCTGCATTTTCCCCCGGATGAACTCCGTAGGCATAAGCTCACATGATTTTATTGGTTTTAAAAGATTTATTTCAGTTCCTTTTTCCTATTGGCTATTTTTTGTGGTTTTGATTCTTTGTCATTTGTTAGAGGCCAAGCTAATTTGTGAAAAAGAAATGGAAACATATATTCTCAAATTCATTGTATTTGACATATTCAGTATTTCTAATGCTCTTTTTCCATGTCCAGCCATATGACACAAGACTTCTTTAGGGGAAAAAAAGGAAATGAAAACAGAAAAAGTGTTTTATTTGAGCAGCAAGCTCAAATCTTAACTACCTGCAGACATCCAGAGATGGTTTCAGACATTCACACAGGTTAAGAGGCGTTGTTCATATCACCTTCCTGTAATTATATGAAGACAAAGAGGAAACCATCTGGCAAATGAAACCAGTGGAGTTGGTACTGGATGATCTTTAAGGTCCCTATCAACTCAAACAATTCTATGGTTCTATGATTATTATGGAAGAATCAAGGGCAAACATGGGTAATAACACCTGAGAGGTATTCAAGATTGTTTTTAAATTCATAATCCTTTTCTTTAATCGGAGAATGAGAAAAGCATAACCAAACAACACAAACCCCAAACTTATTTTCACCTCCAAAACAGTCTGGTGTTGAGTGATTTTGGGCATATCTGAGGAAACCAAAGTTCACTGCTTCTCTGGAAGGAACAGATGAGTGTAAAATGCTGTTTGTGTCCAATCCCTGAACCACTGAAAACACCTTACAAGTCAGTGTGGCTTGTTTGAATCTGAAAGCGTTACTTGTATTTCTAGAATTGCCATTTGTCCAGTTCAGAGAAAAATCTTTCCTCACTGGGAGTAAAACACCACAATTTTCACACTGTGGAAGAGCATAACAGGGAGGGGACTGGGCTTTCTCACTTTTTAAAAACTAAAGTATTCCTTATGGGACAGCACATCTCATATGGAAGTGAAACACTTTTGATCTGCTAAATGCTTAAAAGTGAAAGTCTTCATCCTAAGGGAGAGAATGAAGTCTCTTATAAATTAAAAAGTTCTTATTTGGATTATTAAATAGTTTCTCAATGGGAAAGGAATAAAATTAGAAACAGGACTTTTAGTGTGAAAACTGGGGGGAGGGGTGTTATGAAACTGCTTTCTCTTCGGAACAATGAAAAAGGCTTTCCATGTTTTCAAGGCAATCATTCATGATCAGTCCTCAAAGAACCTTGCAAACTTTACCGAGGCGTTGAAACGCTGCACGGCAGAGGCGGGCAGTGTTTGGGTGATGGAACTGAGCATCACAGAGGGAGCCTGGGGCCCATGCAGCTCACAGTGACTGGCAGCTTGGAGCTTATGTGGGAGCTCTAATACCATTAAGGCTGAGAGGCTAAACCCCTTCTGAGAGTGGCATTGAAGTCACTTACCCTCTTAATGCTTTTGCAAATGGTGCTCATAATTTTGCAAGATGACTTCCCCTGTATAAGAGCTGGAGACAGCCAGAGACTGGGTGCAACGTAAAGGTTTTTCCTCAGTTAATTATTGTTAAAATGAAGTATCATAATAGGGAAGTCAGAATATAACCCTCCAAAGAGAACATTTGTTTATGCTTTATGTACCTACATGTGCTAGCATTTATTATTTTCTGTTGCAAGCAAGCAATAATAATCCTGTGTCTGGCTTTATAAAATGTATGAATTTGCAAAAATGTCTGTATCAATATATAGCAATGCACAGTTGGCTAGAATTTGTTTGCATCTATCTGTATTTCTTCAGAGCTAATCTCAGCTCCTATCCAATATAAACCTGTCAGGTTGTCTGTTGTGCTAGGAGATCATTTATATTTCCACTTGTGCACAGTTAAATCATTGTTTCCAAAAAGTCCAACTCATTATTGTGTGTATGTGTGTCTGCCTCTGTCTTTCTTTAGTTCAAACAATACTGTGCTGGCAACTGCCCAAGAAAATTTGGGCACTCAGCATCAGAGCTGTTCCATCACTAAAGTCTTTCAGACATATGCAGACATTGAGAGGTTAAGAGATAAAATTTCTTGTTTGTTAAAGCCTCAATGCAGTATGCCTTATGCTGACTCAGAAAAAGTTTTTACTAAAGCCTTGTGGGATTAGGAAAGGGGGCTAAAATCTAGTCTGATTACATCAGAATTGATTAAATGTGCTGTACTCCTCATTCTCTGATGACAGACTTTTAACTGACTTTAGTTTCCCTGCACTACAGTTTAAAACAAAGTTCAAGGGCTTTAGTAACTAAAGCCACAGAATTACAGTCTCTCTCTGACTCCTAAATGGGAAAAAGTATGATATGAGAAAAAAAGGTAGATAGTATCAAAGTCATTATTTTGACAGTTTTATCACAGTACAAACAACTGCTCAGGCTTCTGTGTATTTGCTGATAGGTATTTCTCTCCTTTTTTTTGCATTCTTCAATTTAGGTCAGCCTTTCAAAGCAAAGGTAGTCATTCTTTTCAGAGGCAGAGCACTATTTACCTTGCCTTTTCACAAGCAACACAAGGTGTTTCATTGTTGTCTGGAATGTGACAGTAGAATCCTCCACTAGAAAAATATTTTTTTCTAGAACAATCCTCAAATTATAAAGATTTAATCAGTAAGAAAAGAGAAAAAAAAAGTTAAAAATTGAAAGATTTGAACCTCAACAAGCAGAGACATGCAACTTTGCTGCCTAAAAAGCATTTCCAACAAGAGGTTTCAAAATTCAGGCAAGATTTTCCTCCTTTACAATATAATATTTATAAAATGAAGCCTGTCATGCCATCATTATGTTTGTCAAGTGCAGGCTCAGTGACTCTTCTGCAGAGGTGAGGTGGCAGCAGATACCTCAGACTGGAGGTGCAGCCAATTACATGCAGATAGTTGAAACATGGCAGACCTTTAAAAGTGGATTTCTCCCACTCACAGAAAAAATTCTGTTTTGCTTATTAGGTGACTTTATTACACCTGACTGAAGCCTAAGGATTTTTTTCCATTAATCCCCCTGGCAGTGAATGGAGCCATAGCGTTGCTTAAAGTGTAGCTTTAACACTGAGGATCTTCTTTCCTTCTTTTTGTATGAAGAGACTTGGATTTTCCCCTCCTTAGACAGTAGTGTTGATGAGCCATGGAAAAGTAGATCTTTGTATGATACAGATGCTTCTTCATTTAAAATTTAAACATAGCTGCTCTTTGGTCCACTATAGGATGACTGATGTCATTTATTGATCTATTTGGCCCAACAAATATCCCTGATCCCACTGGGTACAGCCCAAACATCCCTGTGCTTATCCTCTTGCAAGAAAATGCTGGGACACAGAGAGATTGGTTGCTTTTTCCTCCATGGGGAGCTCTGTCCTATTACAGATAAATTTGAAAAGCTTCAACCCTGACAACAGCAGATGAAATCTGTTGGTCCTGGCATGATGTATCTTCCCCATAATCATGTGTGCCTGTGTATGTCCTATTAGAGGTAATCAGGGTTATGTATTGAGAGCAGATGCTCTTTAACCAATAACTGTCTCATACTATTATGTCTGGATTTATTTAAAAGCTGTTGTCTACCCATACCATGTGAGCATTAGAGTGCAGATTTCCACAACAAACCATTGAGAAAATTGTCAGTGCTGCTGATTATCTCAGTGCAAGGATAAATTTCAGATCCATAAGGCTGACTTGTTTTCCAAAGTTGACTTCACTGGTGTAAAATAAAGCCTCGAACCACAAAAGATGAGTGTTCCCTTTATGACAAAATTGCAGTTCAAAATCTTGTTGGATATGAGAAGGTGCACCTCAATGTTACATTGCACTTGGACTTGTGCATGGGTGGGGTTTTGACCAGAGTTAATAAAAAGGCAGAGGTTGGAGAAAGAAAAAAAATAATCTGTGATAAGTTTGCTCTTGGGTTGAAAGTGCAATTTGGTGTGAGCTAGGTTTGCTCATTTCTCTATGTCAGTGTCATGAAGTATTGCAAAGCTCACTTTCCAGCTGAGGTCACTCAGGGCAACAGGTTACAGAAGCCTCTGTGAGAACTCGGGGGAAAGTAATGGGAAATGCTGTGTTTCATAAAAAAAGCAAAGAGAGACAGAGACATAGAAGGGAGAGTGTGGGTGAAGAAAACCAATAACAAAACACATTTTATGTGCAAGGTCAGCTCAGCATGGAAAGCTGAAGTGAGTCAGGGGAAAGTAGGGGTTTTGTTATCACACACATTTTTTATCTCAATCCTCATCTCTCCCTACACACAAAGGCAAATGGATGGGCTCTGTCTTCATTGCACAGGATTTCACATTTCTCCTTGAGCAGTGATTGCAGATCTAGAAACTCAGGGCTGGTCTGGATTCTGTCACTTTTGGAGGTGTATGCCTTCTCTTCTTGAGACTGTGGACTTCTTCACTGATCTGCTGCATGCAGAAGTGGCTAGATCTTTTAAAAAGCTACTTATGAATCATTAAATCCCCTCCCTCTATGCCACATGAAGTCTCATGATGCACATAATTTTCTGACATTTAGTCCAGAGTATATAACATTCTCAAACTCACTTTGCAAAATGCCTTTATTGCTGGTTCTTCCCTGGCAGGTCAGGAGGTTTCAGGTAGTGTCAGCTAATGTAGAAGGGAGAGCTGTTAGTGTTTTCTTTGCCACAGTGTCCTGGGATTATTTCCTACTATAGGAGAAAAATAAACAGCATGAGGGAAAGACTGCAACCTCCAAAATGCCCTATTTTACGTATTTACTTGTTAACATAAAACTTGTACCACCAGACAGAAAGCCTCAACACTGAACTTCTAATATAAAGGCACTCAGAAATGCAGTCCTTATTTCCACAGAGATAACAGCACAGATGTATGGACACGTTCATACACTGGGGTGACAGTCCCTAGAGGGCTCCTTGGGACAGCACAATTAGGATTCACTGTTGTCTACCCAACACACAGGACTCAAACATGGTATTTCTCCTTCACAGACGAATCCTTTGTTCTATTTTAGGTGACCAGGAGCCAACTTTGAAGGAAAGCCCATTCTGTATGAATCTATAAGAAAATACCTTAACACATTGTTCAGTCTGGCTTTATAGCAATTCAGATTAATTCAGGGACAGTTGTCAGTAAAAATTCTTATTTTTCCATGCAGATCCTTAATGTGGGTTCAAATGCATGGCTGACCCATACATTCTTAAGCAGGCCTGTTTAAATCCTGGGGCTGACTTACTTTGTGCATAAAATATTTTTTTTTTTTTCTGAATAAATATAATGTGCTGCAGAGGGTAAGTACATGTCAGTGGTTAAATTTACTGAACACTCCAGAACAGCAGCAAAAACGACCTTTCTGGCTGGGTCTTTAGGTGAGCAAAAGAATGTTGCTCTGATGTTTCTGTCTGGTGTTTCAACCTTGCAGGGCTGTTTTTTGCAGCACAGATGTCTGAGCAGCCTCCCAAAGGCAGAGGTGAGCAATTCCTTAGGGGAAGTAAGTCAGGCATTTTAAGAGATGAAGCGTTGTTGAATTCTCAGTACTTCTGTCTGCTTTTCTAACCCAAACCCAGACTTAACAGATGGGTCCTAAGGTCTGTTTCATGACCCCCCATGCTGTCACTGAGATCAGAAATCCACCCTGCAATTACTGGAAAGTTCCCTTGTTCTCATCTGTAATGGACATTGACTCCCTGGGGACAACATCGAAGTCAAGGAACTTAGTAAGGCTGACACAGTGGTAGTGAGCTCAGAGGATGGACCCAAAATACTATTTTTTATTTTGGGATGGATAACTTAATTTTTCCTTTTTCTTTTTTTTTTTTTTTTATTGTCTTTTCTGGTCTTTCCCAGCTTAAAGCTATTAGCACAATAGCAATCTGCTTAAAGAAAGGCCAATCACAACAACAGCAGCAGCAACAGCAACAACAACAACAACAAAAAGAAAAAGGAAAGAGACGAGGTAGGTCACTTTACTATGAATTCATTAGTAAACTGTGCAAAATGCAGAGCCCCAGAAAGCTTCCACCAGCAGCCCTTGATCTAAGGATGAGTGGCTCTATCTCCTCTTCTGCAATTGCAGTCTTTGCTTCAGTTACATTATTCCTGCTCAGCCTGACTATGTTTTTCTATATTTCCCCTGTCTATTTTCTGAAGAGGCAATTGTTGTGAATGGTTGAGAAGGTTGAGTGCCTGACTGAAATAAAGGAAAATTAGTTTTTAAGGAGAGTAAATTGGATAGAATAGGACCCGTAAGGATAACAAGTTGGCGATAATTCAGTGTAGTCTTCCTGTTCTGCTCCTGTTTATTAAATATTCTTATTGACTTCTGCTTCTCAGTACTCTCTGTTCTAGTGTACTAAATTACAGTAACTGAATATTCTGTCTACATATGCTGACTGGTCATTTGAGAGATGAGTGCACTTAAGACAGAAATGTTTTCCTTTAGTCCTTGGATCCTTGAAATGCCTGTTATAAAATGTACATCTGCAAGAAGGCACTTCGCCTTGCCAAATGAGATTTAATGCTGAAAAAGCTATAGAGCTAAATAAAATAATAAATTTTGAGGAGGAGCTTTCTTTTTGACTCATATTGCTCTTTTCTAGTCACTGCTAGATTTTTGGGTTAGGAATTAATGCCTGCATACACGCATTCTCCCACCAATAAAAGAAGTCCTAATATAAATATATACCATTAAACTTCTTTTTCCCTTGTTATGGCCTATTGGTGGAGTTTCTTTATACTTCATGCATTTTGGTTTCTGTTGCTTGAGGAGCAAGATACTCTGAGTGTCAGCCTCTTTGGCAATGAATGATAAACCATACTGGGCCAAGGAATGCTGTCAAGCCCAACCAGGAATTTAGCTCTCATATTTAACTCTTACGATTTTTTCTGAGATAGTTCTGACAAGAACATTCAAAATTCTTTTGGATGATGCCCGGATGTGACAAAAGGAATAGCATAAGCCAGTGACTACTCTCAGTAGACAGCACAGGTGAGACTATCCTGTTCTTGGGTTAGAAGTCTTGCTCCATGGGTTTATACCACAATTTTGTGGCCAGACAACAGGTCTTCATCAAATTTCTTTACTACTGCAGAGTAGATTAAACGTTCCAACTTTCTTTCCTTTTCAGAAGAAGGGGACAGGGAGAAATTCCAGTTCTCTCATGTCCCTAATTTACTTAGTTCAAGGCTGGGTTGAATGGGGCTCTGAGCAGACAGGTCTTGTGGAAGGCATTCATGCCCCTGGCAGGGGGAATTTCACTACCTTTCCACCCAGCCTGCCCCATTCCCAGGAGCCAGGGAATTTCCCACGAGGGTTTAGCTTTGAGGGCCCCCCTTCTGATGAAAGAATTGAAGCCAATTCTTCTAAGGGCCAGGCAGACATGTGACCATTAGGAGATTTTACAGGAGTGTGGAATTTTCTGAACTGCAATTCTCTTTTTTGAAATCATTTTTATCTGATATGTTGGCTATTCTCTAAAAAACCTTTTCACGATAAACTCCAGAGGAGAAAATAAGGAGACAAATGCCTGCTTTCCTAATCTCAGTTAAGCTTTTTTGTTAATCTGATGTTGAACTGCTCAGCAAAATACACAGCAAAAAAAGAAGTGCTCCTCCATTTGCTCAGAGATAGAACTTGCGGGCTCGTGAGATATTTGGCACTGAAAATAGTCACATTTATGAACTTCAAGTGCCTCCAAATACAGATGGAAGAAGTAGATTACTTTGGGAACATATTTAAAATTGTAATGTATAAATATAAATTCTATCCCTCAATGCCCTCTTTTTATAGGGCTGCCTTTATTCCCCATATTAGTGATTGTGATTTGTCCTTGCTTCTTGTTCCTTGTCTTCCATTGCTGAACTAAATATGTGCTCCATCTTGCTTAGCTGCCTCAGCAGCAGAGGCCAAGCCAGCATCCAAAAGGGAATTCAACATCTTCAAACTCAACACTGAGCACTGAGTGATTTGGAGGCAGCTGTTCAGCAAACATTCATTTTGCTGTCATTGATCTCTCTCTTCCATTTGGAGGATCAGTTTTTTAAACCAAATGCAAGACTCTCCCACTGAATTAAGCCCCAGGCCCCAACTTTTCACCAAAGCCATGAGAATTTCCCTGCCTTGGAAATCCATAAGCATATGCAGTCTTTTATTAGGGGGAAGATAATTTTTCTGGTAGGAAGTAAAATCATACAATCGTAATGGCTTGGGTTGGAAGGGATCTTGAAAGATCATGTTGATCCATCCCCCCTGGCATGGACAGGACACTTTCTACCTGACCAGGTTGCTCAGAGCCCCATCTAACCTGCCCTTGAACACTTTCAAGGATGGGGCATCCACAGCTTCTCTGGGCAGCCTGTGCCAGTGTCCCAGCATCCTCACAGTAAAGAATTTCTTCCTCATATCTAATTGAAACCTACCCTCTTTCAGCTTAAAGCCATTAAGTCATCCAAGAAGTTGATATTAAAGAGAAGTAGTTAGTCATCTGTTTTCAATGACTTTATACAAAATTGCATGTGAGTATAAGTGTACCTAATTAATTACTCTATGATGTTGTACCTAGCCAAGTACTTGAGCTCTGGTACCTCAACTTAGAGAAATGCTTGGGAGTAGAAAAGTTAATTCTGTTCTCTCTCTATGGGTATAAGCTTTAAGTTTTATACCCCTGGGATTCTTTAAGCCAGTTAAGACCTTGAAAATGTTTTGTTCATCCTTCCCAGTCTAAGATATTCCTCAGCTCCACATTGTAGTCTTTGGAAAGAAGAGTAGGTGCCAGCTCCCATGTTTGCATCAGAAGAATCATTTTGAATTATGAACCCAAGCTGTCCGGCTCAATTCTTTCTCAGGGTAGAATTCACAGCATACAATTAAGGTCCCTATTTTATCACTGTCTTAAGGGAGAAAAAATGAAATTAAGAGCATTGAAGTGACCTGGGTAACAACAATCATTTTGGCATAGCAGATTTCTTCCCAGAGTTTTTTCCAAGATGCAAGTTGTCACTTGTTTCCTTCTCTGTGTCACAGGGATTATACCTGGAAGAGCTCTTCTGAGTCATTATCTCAAGTCTTATCTTGCAGAAAACCTCGCCATCTGACCTGTGATTTAATAAAATCAGAGTAAATTAAAAAATATCTATAGTTACCTTGCAAAATTTTAATTTCCCTTTCAAGACTCAAAAATCTTGAAAAATAAAGAATATGGATTCTGATCATACATAGTTGACCTTCCTCTAAATTGAACTATTTGACTTCCATATGTTACTTTTCCTAAATTATTCTATATGAGGAGTTCCACTGAGTTCTTAAATCTCATGATCCTGTGGGAAAGAAGTGAAAATTTGATAAGACCATTGTTTTGCCAATGCTATTAACTTCTGTTATTTTGTTATACCATGTTCATTTCTCTGAGATGCTTCAGCTTCCTCTGTTTATTCCAAAAAATGATTCAAAGCAGAAGCTCTACAGAGATGCCAGCAGTTGGAACAGAAAGAAGCTAGGAGTAGTAAAAATCTGTTCAGCAAGAGAATGGGGAAGCGAAAATCACTTTTAATTTCCTTTATTACCACGACAACTGTTTCTTTGTCTTATGTTAATTGTGAAAATGGAGATCTCCAGAACACAGGGAATAAGGCGAAACATTTCTATTGTCTTTAATAGAAGAATTATTTGTTTTAATTGTGTTTAATTGTCTTTAATATTTTTATTGTCTTATTCTTGACTTTGGCACAGTTTGGATATCCACAGAAGGCAGGAAGCATGTTTCTTGACAGGAACACATCCCTTTACTGACTCTGCTAATAGTTTGTTAAATGCCACACTGTAAAGGCTAGTTGACCTCTGTGCCTTCTTGTCCTCTGCTGAGACAGAAGCCACGCTAAGCAAGTCATAACAAAGGTTAAATACTTTTAGAAATTGTGTGTCTGCATCTGC